>JASDQU010501937.1:29881-52786 GCA_032191745.1 Picea mariana
GATTTTTGTTTAAATGAAATTCTCTGTTGTTTACTCATTCTTGTGTTTATAAATGCATTTACATGGTTGAATGTATGAATATCTGAGATATTAGATAAGTTTCAATTGTTTATCTTCACAAGATTATGCAAGGAGTGCATATTTTCCGCAAGGTGCGTTGACAGAGTCTGTTTCGACTCAGAAGCTCAGAAGAGATAACCTAAGGTTTTTATTTGCAAGGAGTGCATGTTGTCCGCAAGGAGTGCGTGGACAGAGTATTTTGACTCAGAATCCTAGGAGGAGTAGATTTAAACTTTATTTGAGAAGAAGTGAAAAAGACCTCGCAAGGTGTGCGTAGGTGGAAACATACTTAAGTTCTTTTGTTCAGGAGGAGAAGTTGGGTTGAGTAACGAATTGTTGCAAGGCGTGCACAATTGCTCACAAAGAGGTTAAGTTGAGGAGAAGAATTGTTCCAAGTTGTGCACTAAAGTCAAATTTTGACTAAGTGTCGAAAAGGCGCTCTAAGGAGTCATAGGTCTCGATGAAGAACAAGATCAAAAGAGATAGCGACGAGAATTATTCGTTTGGGAGGAATCCTTGAAGTTTTCCCAAAATAAATGAGAAAGATCCGTCCAGGAGGAATCCGGATCATTCTAGACCGTAAGATCTGGAATAGTTGTGTGGTGGTTAGCCGTGAGTTCCTTCATAACTTCGTGAGTAGGAGGATCTGGCATTTTAAGGAGTGAAAATTGTCGAAGTTTGAAGCTGTGGAGAGATCCTAGATGTTGGTTACAGTGGGGGTACATGGAAGCAGATTGGATAATTCGAAAGATAGAGTTCCGGGAATTTTTTGTGAAGCAAAATTCAAGTTTTTTGTGAAGTCATGAGAAGCGAGGATATCTGGACCGTTGATCCAGAAAACACGTGGCAGAGATCCATGGAGTTTGGGAGATTATCCCTTCATAAGGAAAAGGGGATAGAACATCCAAAAAAAATTACCAAAGGCCGAGGTGCTGAAATCCATCATAGCCGTCCACTTGGACATGACACATGGAGCATGGAGATTTATTGCATAGTTTTGATTCTCCAGGAGAAAGAACGCGGAAGAAGCATTGATGACAAGTTAACTGAAGTGGAACAAGGAGCGATCTCAACCGTAATCGAGGTGAGCAAGTGGCTCTCATCCTATAGATTCGAAGAGGAAACACTTCAGGAAAAACTATGTGTTAAAACTATTGGAAACCCCGAAGCCAAAGTTCTGAAGGAGATCACCACTGTCAGTTGTCAGAGGGATCCCAAACCATAGATCTGGTTNGAGTAGCTTTTTCGGTTCGAAGTTCACGTAAAAAGAGATATGTTGCATCCAAGGCAGCCGAAGTCTGAAGTCATGAAGCGCTTAGGAGGTTTAGCCCTGGATCACATTCCAAGGTCACATGTGGAGGGGGGCTAGTGGAAGGAGCTAGCACCCATCAGTGTTAAGATTTTTAAAATCCCTAAAGAGAGGGCTCGCAGGTTCCATACGACCTGCGTCTAAAGTGACAAAGGTTTGTGTTAAAAATAATTTGAGGCCAGGAATACCTCTAAGATCTAATTCAACTCAGGAATTTAAATATCCTTGATCAGGAGGCCGTGCTATCTTGAGGAGAGAAGGGGGAGTTGCATCAACATTCCACTTAGTAACAACAAGGGATGTTGGTTGTGGATCCTGATTATCTTCCTAATTCAGAGGTTTGTTTCATATGTGCTTGGACCCCATTCCCTAATGGAGGGTGTGGGTGGGCTTTCCCCCCCACAACTGTCGCCGGGAGGGTCTAGGAGGGGGTAGAGATAATTTTTGTATCCCTCCCTGGTGATGGATTCGGGGGAAATCCCCCAAAGAAAAAGTTTGGGAAAAATTGCCTTGTAAAATATTTTAATTTCGCACTTAATCTGGATCGTTCATTATAAGGTCACAAATCTAACAATAGAAGTTATTTTAGTGTTTTTTTCCCTATAAGGAAACCCTCTCTTATGAGGGAATTGTATTGCAACTGTGTAGTATCATGAATATTGTATTCTAAGAGAGGAGATTGTGAGAGAAAGAAGAGGAAGTTACAGTGGGTGTGGTGTAGGTTGTATCCCTTCCTTTTTTTGGATAATAAAAAGGAAGGACCTAGGAATTTCTCTAGTGGACATAGCCCACACTAGGTGAACCACGTATATATGTGTCTCTATTGTATTGTGTATATTTTGTGTTTTATTTCTGCATTTGTTTTATTGTATTGCTCTGCAATACTATTTTTCTAACAACTGGTATCAGAGAGAAAGGTAACTCGCAGGAAAAGAAGGTTTCTGGTTCAAGAGGGAGCAATGGTGGAAGATGGAAAGTTTAGGGTCGAGAAATTTAACGTCCAAAACTACTAGTTATGGAAGATACATATGGAATATTATTTATATCATAAGTATCTATTCCTACCATTGGGAGAAATAACAAAGAAGTTGGCGACCATGAAGTATGAAGAATGGGAGGTTCTTTACAGAAAGGCACTAGGAACGATATGACTGAGCCTGTCGGCGTTGGTGGCTTTCAATATTTCGAAAGAAAAGACAAAGAAGGAGTTGATGGATGCATTAGCTAAACTGTATGAAAAACCATCGGCATCCAATAATGTATTTATGATGAAGATATTATTTAATATGAAGATGTCAGAAGGTGAGTCTATTGCAAATCATTTAAATGAATTTAATATGGTTACTAATAAGATAAGTTCTGTAAAAGTGGACTTTGATGATGAGGTCGGGCCTCTTTTAATCTTGTGCTCATTGCCAGAAAGTTGGAATGGCTTGGTCATGGTTGTAAGTAACTCTATCTCTAGGTCAAACACTCTAAAATTTGATGATGTTGTTGGTGTTATCCTTAGCGAGGAAATGCAACAAAAAAGTACATGTGAGACATCAGGTAATGTGTTAAATATGGAGAACAGGGGAAGACAAAAGGATAGAGGAAAGGGCTCAGGGAACCATGGGAATTCTAGGAAGGTAAGATCCAAATCCAGACTGGGAATGATATAATGATGGAATTGTTGGAAGAAAGGACATATGAAGAAACATTGCAGAGCTCCAAAGAAACAAAGAGATGGACTATAGGAGAAAAATCAAGATGCAAATGTAACAGGTGATGTGTTACAAGATGCTTTGATTCTTTCTATAGATAATATTTCTGAGTCTTGGGTAGTAGACTCAGAGGCTTCATTTCATGCCACACCCCATATGAAACATTTTATAGATTATGTTTAAGGTGATTTTGGACAGGTTCATTTGGGTGATGATGCACCATGCAAAATTGTTGGAATGGGTAAGGTACAAATAAAGCAAAAGAATGGAAACCAATGGTTGTTGAAAGAGGTAAGACATGTTCCAGATCTAAGAAAAAATATAATTTCAACATGACAGTTGTAAAGTGAAGGATGTATATTTATATTTATAGATAAGGTGTGGAAGGTCACCAAAGGATCATTGGTGATAGAAAAATGAGAGAAGGTAGGTACATTCTATTTATGTACTGGTAATATTGATTCTTCTATATCTTTAGATTCTACAGGAGTGGATACAACACTTTTGCATCATAGGCTTGGACACATGAGTGAGAATGGGATGTAGATGCTTCACAAAAGGAATTTTTTCCCAGATCTGAAACAAATTGATTTGGATTTCTGTGAGCATTGTGTTTATGGAAAACAGAAGAGAGTTAGATTTCTCAGAGTTGGAAAAGAAAAGAAGAATGAAAGGTTAGGGATTGTGCATACAGATGTATGGGGACCATCTCAGGTATCATCTCTTGGTGTCTCTCGTTATTATGTTACTTTTATTGATGATGAAACTAGAGAAACTTGGGTGTATTTCATTTGAAAAAAATATGATGTTTTGATACTTTTAAGAAATGGAAATCTTTGGTTGAGAATGAGACAAGAAAAAGGTTGAAGTGTATCAGATCAGAAAATGGAGGTGAATATTGCAGCATGGATTTTGATGATTATTATTCATACCATGGGATTCGTAGAGAGAAAACAGTTCCAGGAACACCACAAGAAAATAGTGTGTCAAAAAGGATGAACAGGACAATCATGGAGCATGCAAGGAGTATGAGATTGTATGATGGGTTGCCCTTATAGTTATAGGAAGATATTGTATATATTGTTGTTTACTTAATAAACAAGGGACCTTCAAGCTCTTTGGATGGTGTAATTACAAAGGAGAAATAGATAGGTAAAAAGGTAAACTATTATTTTTTTAAGACTTTCGGTTGTGAAGCATTTTGTCCATATTTATAAATAAAATAGAACAAAGCTTGAGGAAAAATCCAAGAAGTGTACCTTTATTGGATACAGTGTTAATGATTTTGGTTATCACTTATGGGATTATGAAAATCACAAAATCATTAGGAGTAGAGATGTCATATTCAATGAGAAGGTCATGTACAAAGATCAATTGCAGGAAAAGAAACAAGAAAAAGAAAAACTAGAATACACAGTGCTTGATGAGATCACTGGAAAAAAAAATTCCAAAGGTACCAAAAAATCAAAATGTACAACAATGGGAGCAATAGGTACCTCAAACACCAACAAGTGTTGTTAGAACATCTACCAGGTTAAGTAGACCCCCTGAACAATACTCTCATTCATTGTATTATTCATTGTTGATTGATTCTAGTGAACCATAATGTTATGAAGAGGAAATGTAGGTAGACACTAAAAAGAAGTGGGAGCAAGGCATGGAAGAGGAAATGGATTCCTTGGAAAATAACTAGAATTGGGACTTAGTTCATTTTCCTATAGGAAAAAGAACATTTCAGAATAAATGGGTTTACAAGTTGAAGGAAGAAGATGGAGGAAAAAAGCGGTACAAGGCTAGACTTGTTGTAAAGGGGTTTGCACAAAAGAAAGGTATAGATTTTGATGAAATATTTTCTCATGTTGTTAAGATGACTTCAATTAGTAATATTTTAAGTCTTGTGGCAATAGAAGATTTACATCTTGAACAGTTAGATGTAAAAACAATTTTTCTCCATGGGGATTTGGAGGAAGAGATTTATATGCAACAGCCACAGGGGTATGAGGTCAAAGAGAATGCAGGTTGAAAAAGAGCTTGCATGGCCTAAAGAAATCTCCAAGGAAGTGGTATTTGAAGTTTGACAGGTTTATGACAGAGCAAGGTTATAGTAGATGTCATTCTTATCACTGTGTTTATTTTAAAATGATAGAAAGTGGAAGCTATATTATCTTGCTATTGTATGTAGATGAGATGATTGTTGCAGGGTCTAATATGAAAGATATAAATGTACTCAAGAAGAATTTAGCTAATTCATTTGCAATGAAGGATTTATGTGATGCAAAGAAAATACTTGGTATGAGAATAACAAGAGATAGGAAAAATCACAAATTGACATTGTCTTGGGGTGAGTACATAGAGAAGGTGTTGGAGAGGTTTAGAAGGCATAATGAAAAACCAGTTAGTAAACCTTTGGCTGACCATTTCAAATTAACTAAGGAAATGTGTCCCAAGACACAGGAGGAGATAGAATACATGTCTAGGGTCCCTTATTCATCAGCATTTGGCAGCTTGATGTATGCGATGGTTTTCACATGACCAGATATTGCACATGCAGTGGGAGTTGTGAGCGGGTATATGAACAATCCAGGTAAAGAACATCGGGAGGAACTAAAGTGGATTCTCAGGTATTTGAGAGGTACTTCTACTCATGCAATATGTTTTGGAGGTCCGGACACTATTCTATAGGGATATGTTGATTCAGATATGGCAGGTGATAAAGATAGTAGGAGGAGCACCACAGGGTATGTTTTTACTATAGGTGGAACAAAAGTAAGTTGGATTTCAAAACTATAAAAGGTTGTTGCACTTTCAGCAATAGAAGCAGAGTATGTTGTTGCTACAAAGGATAGTACAGAAATGATTTGGTTACATAGGTTTATGGAGGAATTGGGAAATAAGCAAGAGAATATCAGGTTGTAATAAGACAGTGAGAGTGTCATTCATATTGCAAAGAACTCATCCTTCCATTCAAATACTAAGCATATACAACTTAGGTACAATTTCATACAATTCATCTTGGAATATGGAAATTTGAAGTTGGAAAAGATACATACTAGCCAGAATCATGTAGACATGTTTACAAAGGGAGAAACTGAGTTCCTACTTAGTTTCAGTTGGTCTTAAAGCATGAAGGTGAAGATGATAAATTTTCCAGGTCCAAGGTGGATTATAGTCCAGCAGGTACAACAATAGTGGAGTTTTTGTGATCATCCTCCAATTGGGATATTGTTGGTTGCGGAGCCTAATTATCTTCCAAATTCATAGGTTTGTTTCAGCCGTGCTTGGACTCCATTCCATAACGGGGGGGGNAAAAAAAATGCCCTGTAAAATATTGTAATTTCATAGTCAATCTAGACTGTTCATTATAAGGTCGCAGATCTAACGATAGAAGTTATTTTAGGTTTTTTTTCCCTAGAAGGAAACCCTCTCTTATGAGAGAATTGTATTGTGGTTGTGTATTATCATGAATAATGTATTCTGAGAGAGAAGACTGTGAGAGAAAGAAGATGAAGTTATAGTGAGCGTGGTGTAGGTTGTATCCCTTCATTTTTCTAGATAATAAAAAGGAAGGACCTGGAAATTTCTCTGGTGGAAATAGCCCACACTAAGTTAACCATGTATATCTGTGTCTCTATTGTATTGTGTATCTTCTGTGTTTTATTTCCCTATTTTTTTTATTTTATTGCTCTGTGATCCTATTTTTCTAACAAGGGAGTCCAATTGTTGGAGTGGAATGTAATCAGCTTGGACTATAGGCATGAACTGTAGGAGTGTTGTCTTCATAGCTATGTTAACCTCATCCATGGCATCCAGTCAGTCATCCTTAGCTTGTATCTTGAAAAACTTATCCGCTTGCTTTATAGGGTCAGCAATGGTCGAAGCTTCTGCATGCATCTGCTTAAGCCTAGTATGCAAATATTCGACAGGATTATTGTGTTGGTCCAACAAGCCAACCCAGTATGTAACCATATCAAAGAGTCGACGAAATTCCTCATTCTGGGCATGAAGCGAGGACTTGACATTGGTGCCCTCTTCAACTATATGTGTAATATTCAGGAGGAGCTCTTCAAGTTTCTCCTTTTCGTTTAACTTGAACATTGTTACCTCCTATTGTAGGGTATCTGTCTTGGTGGCTAACAGGGACCATACGCTAGCAATGAAGTCAACTATATTAGGTGGCACAACCGGAGTAATATCTTCTAGAAACTAAATAATGGCCTAGCAGAAGGAAGGCCAAACTTGAGCAAACTTGTCGGTGACGGTTGCAACATTGGATTTGGCATGTACTCGCAAGTCCTACTCAACTGCTTTGGTGGCAGTGGCTTCATTGATAGCTTCTCACAAAGATTTTGTTTGGTGTATGAGGGATTTATTGGTATTCTCAATTGTTTTGATCCATTGCTCCAACTGTTCTATGGAAGCCCGAATCAAGTGCATAGTTTGTGGTGTAGCCCATGTGGACAACACTCCATTGATGGAAACAAAATCCAAAGGTGGTCGCGAAGAAATCATTTGACCACTTGTGATAGAACGCTCAGAAAATATGGGAGTACCAACACCCTTAGGGGTAGGTGAGTGTGTTTTGAGGCTTCACGCAATCCAACGGTGACTTCTAATGGATGTGTTATAAGCACATTTGTTTGCTCCAAGCAGATATCTAAGATATCTTACCATTGTTGAGGGTCATGTAGTAGAGACATAATATTTTCCTTGATATAAGTAGTGTTACATTCTAACTAAGTATCATCCTAGGCATCGAGATGATCCTATGGAGGGTCCTCATCCATCAGAATATGAGTTCCAAGTCCTGTTTTTGGTTGTGGATGAGCGACCATATCGAGAGTCGTGTGTTGGGGGACTAGAACTTCCAGAATTTTAGGAGAAGTAGAGGGGAATGGACCAGTATGATTGGCGAGATGAGTAGTAGGGTATGGAGAATTGTGTCAAATTGGTGATGGGTTGGGGATACTCAAGGTGTGTGTGTAATGGTGGTGGTCCCACCATTCTGTGGAGGGGTGGCTTCCTCAATGATAGTGGAATATTATAGCTACATAGGAGGGTATTCAATGATATGGATGATGAGGTGTGTGGAGGGTGAAGTGAATGAGGTGGAAATTCAAGTGTGCATCTAGGGTGGAGTGGTATGCAATTGATGGGGGATGGTTTTCAATGGAGGTGGAGTAGTGTGAGCTTGAGGTGGGATGGAGGAGAGGGGGCTAGCCTCGGTGATGAAAGTATCATCGGGGGATTGGGATGGGGATTTTGTACGGAACTTCTTCCGAGGAAAAATTGAAGTCACGACCTCTCAAAATTTCTTACCTGAGATCACGGCATCATCAGGAATAGATGAAAATAGAATATGATGTGTGTCACTTGGAAATTCTTCCTCTTCTCCTTCATCTTCCTCCTCCTCTGAAATGGATGGTGTATGTGTTATCTTGCTCGCACTAGGGCCTTCATCCAATGTCTTCGTTGGGGTGGACCTTTTTGCAATTGCAGGCATCGCATAAGAGACACTCATATTCTTCTTTTAAATAGTGAAAAAGAGATAGAGCCTCCCCCAGAGACCACACAAATGTGTGAGCCTAGTTCATCCTGAACCAAATATTGTGGGTATTCCTATTGAGTAGCACCTGTGGGATTTGCGGTCACTCGGTTGCGTCAATGAGATCATCATACCATTGTGCGAAGGTGTCATTGTGAGTGGCCTCATTGGTTGATTTAGGGAGAAAATTACATGGGTCAAACAACTTGGAGATATGACCATCGGCATTGAGAGCAATATTTCGCCCCCTCGGTGGCTGCCGCTTCCACATGGAGAAAGCAACGAGCAAGTACCCATAGATGAAATAGCCAACTCGATTATGTGTATATGCACAATCCTAGAACAACTAAGTGAGTAGGTATTTTCACTAGTTGATAGGTGCGCCATTCTTGCTTAATTCCTCCACTGTGATGGCGTCCAGAGTACACTCTCCCTTCATGTACTTGTTCATCACCTTCCCCAAAATCAGGTAGAATTCCATGCATACTTTCTCATCATTAATTGGCGCAATGTGTGCTCCTCGACCTCTACGGTGTGTTCCATATTTTTTTTATAGGATCCATTCCCCCTTCTTCTTACCGTGTTTCCCAGAGCCTTGGAAGCCTTCAATGACATCCTGGCCTTGCATGGACAACCCAGTGAGCATATGGATGTCATCTACATGGATTGAGAAGGCATAGTCTAACCAAAGGGTATTATTGTGCACTATGTTGATCAGAAATTTGGGGCATTGTCCAATGTCTCCACCAGTACCAAAGACAAGCAGGTCATAGATACAAATCAAAGTGGAATCCCATAGGGGAATTTAGTCAGGATTCCACTGCCACTAGAAATATTCATCGAGAAAGATATTTTAGTCCATGAAAGCGTTTGTAGCCTTGTATGGGAATTCAACATCGTTCGTAAAAACAAGGTCGACCAACCTGTTTTGTTCAACCTTTGAATGCAAATCACCTTGAACAGTGACCCATGGGTCAATGAAATTCATTGGAAAAATGGTTCTAAGGGGCCCCCGACCGGATTTATGAACCATTATAGTAGAATTTCGGAGGTAAACAAAGCGAACAGGGGGACAGGGTCATGAACACAAGTTCACATATTGCTCAAGAGGCTCCAAGAATGAATCTACAAAAAGTGTTATGATAAAATAAAACATGAATCCATTGGCCAAAGGTATGTTTATAAGAAATATGCAGAAGGTGAGGTGACAACCATGCATTGAATGCTACAATGTGACAAGAGTGGGTATTATCGTCGACTAAATCCCTCGAACATGGAAAAATCCATGATGTTATTGGGGAAACTAAATGCATGAATGGAAAGTTGGTAATGAGACAACATATCAACTCAGAAAAAAAATGAGTCAACGGCCCATTAACCAGAAAAAGGACAGACATTTGTTAATATTTAATTGAATAAGACAGGAAGAGACGTGATGATGCATAAAAAGGTACTAATAACTGACATGATGAAACAAGGGCATGGAATTCAAAATTTGGAAACATTAAGTACGAGATGATGTGATTGAGACTTCCCCAACCATAAAGGTGATATTCATGCTTGATGACATGGAAATAACTACTAGACTTATAGGACTGGTGATAGTTGGACATGTTACCATGTTATTGATGGAAAGGGAAAATAGAGACAGAATTGGAAAACAGAGACATAATTGAAAAAAAAAAAACAGAAAATAGAAAACCTCCCTACAGAACACACTCTCAAAGACAGATGTGTAACAAAACCTTATTTAGGAGGCCAAAAGGTAGGGCTTCAGGCGTTCGCCATTCACCTAGCCAGGTCTAATAATTCCATCGAATTGCACTATCTTGACAGCTCCAAAGTCATAGATTTCCACAACTATAAAAGGACCAAACCAATGCATTTGGAGATTTCTCGGATGTTTCTGATAATTGTTGGCATATAAGAGCACGAGGTCACCTTGCACAAATGATTTATGCTTTATATGTCTATCATTCTAGAATTTTTGTTGGGATTTCTCCATAATTTGATGAAAATCTGCTAAGAATCTAGCTTCCTCAAGTTTCATCAGTGACTCAACCCGCTCAACAAGTGAGTTATCATCTATCATCTTAGTAGCTTGTGCAATGAATAAACTTGGGGTGAGAAACTCAACTGACACAACTGCTTCCCTACCATATACCAGTTTAAAAGGAGTATATATGTTTAAGCACTTTGTGGTAGTTCTGTACTCCCATAACACAATTGGAACTCGCTCATCCTAATCATTCTGATTTGCACAATAGACTTTAGTCAACCCCATCTCCAAGATTGTATCAAATGCTTCCACTATTCCATTATCATGCGAATGGTAGGGACTACTTTTATGATGTTGAATCATAAATTCTCTTGTAAGGGTCGTGATAGTCTCACTAAGAAAGTGGGCTCCTTGATCAATGGTCAAGCTCTAAGGACAACCAAACCTGGTAATAACATTTTCAAAAATAAACCTTGCGGCAGTGGTTGTAGAGAAATTCCTAACAAGCTCCACTTCATCCCATCGAGTCAGGTAATAATTTCCAGTAATTATGTATCTTTCCTTTGAATGCTTAACATGAGGATTTATCAGACCACTGAAATCGAAAACCCATTTTTCAATGACTTGTAGTGCTCTAACATGGTGTAGAGGTAACTCATTCCAACAAGATGGATTTCCCACTCACTAACATATATCACAGGCATGAGCATATTCCTTAACATATTTAAACATGGTAGGCCACTAGATTCCTACTTGTAAGATGTTTCGAGTTGTATCATTTCCGCCAATGTGTCCTCCCGCAACTCCACTATGACATTACCACAAAATATCGGGCCACTCATGGTCTAGCACACAACACCACATGATATTATCCAATCCCAATTTGTATAGTTGGCCCACAATCAGTTGATATTATGTTGCATGAACCACTAGGTGCCTCTTCTGGGTCACAAAATATCCTTCCATCATAGTACCAGTAGTCAAGAATAGGAAAATTTTTGATAGATAATCAATAATAGCCTCAATATGGAACAGATTTGCATCTGGGAGATGATCATCTATAGGGCCACTGTTATAGAAAATTTTTCCACACTCCATGCATCTTGATTTGATGGCCTTCCATTTCCCTCTATAGAATTAAATTCCCCTTTTTGTTCACTCCAGAGCTAAAAATACAAATTTTTGTCCATATACGTGACTTACAGTTATACAACTCACGTATACGCAGGTTGCTCCATTACATCCCGCGTAGATCAGGTTTTGTGCTCAAAAATTAAAAATATGTCGAGTTTCCATGCCATGTCACAAGATCCATGATCCATGACTTTCCATATACTAGAAACACTATGACCCGACCCTTCAATTCCATTTGGAGGCTATAAATTGAACCATATACAAGTGTTTGGGCAGACACATAATTGAGAGCAAAGACACTCTGGAGAAATTTCACTTCATATTAAGTCTGCATCCCTTTGTCCTTGAAAGTATGAACTCTTTGTGTTCAACCCCCAATCTATTCCTATCTTGAGATGGAGAACCTCATTGACTCATACTACTTGTGAGCTTGCCTTTATGGAGGATTGAAGTGGTGAAGGCCCAGTTGGAGGGACTTAGTTTCTCGATTCTGATACGTGTCGTTACAAAAGTTTGTCACCTATGTACTTTTGTTGATTACATTAATAGAAATACTCTTCTCTTGTCTAATTATATGTTGCAAATATTTACATTACTTTCCATGGGCATATTTGTCATACGTTTTGATGGAATATGCTAGTTGATATGCTAACTTTCTATATAATTTCTATATGCTTGTGTATCTTGATTGTTGAGGAAAATTTCCAGGAATCAAGATTTTGGTCATGATCTCAGCCAAGGTCTTCTTCGAACGTCCGGACGAGGTAGGAACTTAGCCTTCTCTTGTTACAATTTCCATTTATATAGCATATTTGTGATTAGAGTTGATTTCTGGGTGTTTTTACGTCTGTTGCGGTTTACCCCTTGCCATAGATACCTTCCTCGTAATAGAATTGGTGACTCCACTGGGGAAGATATCCCTTTTGGGTATTGGATGATTTTTCTCTTTCATTGTTCTTTGTTTTCCTAAGTTTATGTATCACGTGTTGCTTAACAGCCTTTATTTTGCTTTGCATCTGAGTTTCTTGGCCTGAACCTTTCTCTGGCAGTGTCTTCTTTGGCATATGCAGTTTTTCCCTTGATACACAGGTACATACACGAGCTACTAAAAAATGCATTGATTGTTATTTTACATTTAGGAACTGGAGATATAATTATATCATTAACACTAATTAACATAATAGCATTGTTGTATAGTTGTATAGTTGTATAATTAACATTAATGACATTGTTGTATAATGGTGTATTATATCATATAAATTATATATTATATATAATATAAATTATATATTATATATATTATATATTGTATATTATATATTATATATAACATATAATATATAATATATGTATCCAAAAGTTTTAAAAAAACTGTCCATTGTTAACTCTCATGCCGGCCTCACCTCATTATCGACCTTTGAGTTGATACCCTACCTCATCGATCGATCTTTACATTGATACCCTACCTCATCGATCGACCTCTACGTTGATACCCTACCTCACCTCACCACATTCTAGCCAAAGGAGAGTTAGAGCTGCGACATTGGAGACAGAGGAGAGTTGAAGCTACGACATGGGAGACAGAGGAGCCCTACCTCGAGCGACAAAGGAGACCTAGCTTGAGAAATGCCTCCAAAATCGTCGGTAATTTCATGAATTATCGAGCCCTAAATTTGTACATGAATTATTGGTTTTTTCAATATATCCTCCATCCTCAACATGAATGCTCGAGCCCTGACTATGTACATCATATCCTCCCTATGTGAATATCCAAGCAATGTGTTTTCAACAAGTGGCTATTGGAAATATGGAATAATCTCTATATGCAGTCATATAGTAAGAAAGACTAAGTAAGTCGACTAGGAGAATGGACAATGAGTGATACCCCCTCCTCAACAAGGCTAAACAATGCCAATTGGGACTTACTTGCTTGCTTGTTTTTTTGCATGGATGAGTTGAACTTATTTTTCCAACATGAGAGGTTCATAGAGTTTCAAGTTACTCACATGATCACATTATGAATACCAAGTTGGGAAGACAAATCTCACTAATAAGAATTATCATTAACTTTCTAGATAATAATATATGGATCGTCCCAGAGAGCCTCCAACTTATGATGACATTGTCCTTTAAAACATTGCTAATGTAATTTCAAACAAACATGGTCCCTAACCTGGAAGTGCATGGGAACTCAATGGTTATCTTGAAAATACCTATAATGTGCTTCAAATTATTGGAGTTTTGTGGTTAACTACTCGTGAATTTGGTCCAACTTATGTGCAAAAGAGGAGGTGCTACATTTCTCCTTTAGTTGGTGGGAAGAGGAGGGAGTCTAGAGAGTGATAGGTAATTCATATGGGGAAAGAGTTTGATACCCATAACATGTCTCAAATGGTGGAAAAAAATAGAATTATCGATAGAGTGATTTTAGCTATGCTGTAGGAAATGCAAGTATGTATCCATTATTTATTGTGAGTATAATGCATGTAGAGGGGTATGAACAAGGAGACAATTTGCTACCTCAATTTGGCCATCGGTTTGAGGGGTGAAAAGTAATAAAGAAATCAAGTTGTAGGCCTAATAATTGCCCAGACATTTTCTTGAATATCCTTAGAAAAATTTAATTGCAATAAGAAATGATATTAAGAGCTAAGCCAAATTGAGACCAAACATGCCTAAAAAATAAATATGCAATTTGAGCGGTTGAAGTAGTCTTTGTGAAAGGAATAAAAAGGGCCATCTTCAAAAAATGATTGACTACAATATATATGAAATCATGCTTGTGAAAGGTCATATGAAACCCACTTAGAAAATTTATATACAATGATTCCAAATGATTGAAGGGAATGGATAAAGGATTGTAGAGCCCTTGTTTCTAGTGGCCATGCTCGCTAGTGTTGCAAAGGGGATAAGCATAAATGAATAATTTTACTTGATACTACACAATTGGGTAGAAGAAGTGACACTATAGGTGTTGGAGACTCTTCATGGTGCCAAAGTGTCTACCATAAGAAGAGGAATGAGCTTATTGAAGGAGGACTAATAAATCAAGTGTGTTGGGCACACAACATTAGTTGAAGGAAGGGAATCTGGTTGATCTTTGTAGCTATTGAATGGTCGGCCAAATGGGGACAAAACAATGATTTAAATCATAGAGAATTTTCCATGCATCATAGTCTACACAACGAACTGCCAAATTATTAAGCATTGACATAGGGGGGAAATTATGAATATTAACAAATTTGTTGGAACTACCCTTTTTATAGAAAACGACCAAGTGAATCTATTGTATTTAGGAGGCCCATTTTCTATTACCACCTTCACTTGTATCTTATATTGGGAATTAAGAAATATGAAAGGATGATTATCAATGTGCAAAATAGTCTCCTTACACAAAAGATAGTGATGGCACTACTTCAAGGCCTACACCAACACATAGAATTCCTTATCACAGTGTTATAATTCAGTTTGGCATATGAAAATGTATTAGAATGATATGAAATGGAGTGACCTAAATGTTTAAGTACAACACCAATCACATAATGAGAAGCGTCTATCTCAAATTTGAAGGGTTGATTTAAATAAGGTAAATGCAATGTTGTAGTTGTAGCATAAGTTGGTGTGTAGCCTTTGAAATATGTCATCAACAACTATGTTCCATGTGAAAACTTGTTGATTGGATAATTGATGCAAGGGGTGTGAAATGTGGGAGAATTTGGTGATGAAACGTTGATAAAAATTAAGACCACCTAGAAAACTCTTTAATTTTTTTACCATGGCAAGGATGGACCATGTGGCCAACAATTTCACTTTGGATAGATTAGCATGGATTCCTTCTCGATCAATGAGAAACCAAAGGTATATTAGGGAGGTCTATTCAAAAGAATATATCTTCCTTTTTACCTGTAACTTATGCTTATGCAATAATTATAGCATCGGATGAACAAGATGCAAGTACTCAACCCATGTGCAGCTAAAAATAAGAATATATTCTAGATATATGACTACCAAACATCACCGTTTATGCCAAAAGATATCATTAAGAAGTATTTGATGTACTAGGGGTGTTGGTGAGGCCAAAAGGAATCACCAACGTCTCAAACCAACCCAAATTTAGTTTTATATGAGATGATATGATGATCATATCTCCATGAGTCATGTTTCTCAAAAGCACAAGATCCTTGAATCCTTTGACAAGGTCCACTACCTTCAAATTATTAAGTACATAAAATCAAAATTTGAATGGAAATGAGAAATTAATATTTCGATGCTTGGGATGATAGTGCAATTCATCTACATTGAACATTTTTCTAGAATATTCCAAGGTAAATATTCTTAGGGTTAGAAAGAGAGGTAATATGAAAGGTTTGACTTCCACTCCATAAATCCTTATCATTTTTTAATATTTGGACATAATCCAATCACCCAGTTCAAAATTTCTCATCCATTTGCAAGATCTTCATTTATCCCACAAGCATTCAAGGATTGTGTTCACTTCTCATTAAGAAGAAAACCATATACATATTGAATTTATCAATATAATATTTGAATCCTACATTTTGACCATGCAAGCTTATTAATGGAGTCCATTTTTTCATAGTATTTCTCTCACCTATCTCATTTACCTTCTTCGATCTAGGTGTTCTAAATTCTACGCTTGTTGAAATAGGACTAGATACACCGCATAGGCTTGTTATCTAAACATTTTTTATTGAACAAATATAAATAACTTCTCATGGATTGAACCAGTAATGAATTCACCATATTTTAATAGGACATAAGGGTCTTCAGGATTTAGATGGATTCTATCCAATCATTTCCATCATGCAATCATCAACATTATATAAGGAGTCTATAGAGTCTTTCAACTCTACAACAAGCGGATATTGTTCCTTATAGAATATTTTCCCTTTAAATGATTCTTGGTAATCCATATGGATTAATCTCCCATCTTTTAAGGCCCGTGTAAAACCCTTGTCATAGTGTGTTTATCCCTTCAAATGAACCTTGAATGTCCACATGTTATCATCTCTCATATTTTAGAGCTCTCCCAAGGCTTCTTTAGTAGAAGAAAATTCCTCCCATAAATCTCAAGGAGGTGACTATATCCCAAGTTAAATTCATTTTGGGGCTTGAATAAAACCTCTCAACAAGAAGGAAATTCCTCCAAAAATGTTTAATGAGGTGAGAGTAGTAAAATCATTTTGGGGGTTAAAATATACTTGAGGCATGAATGGAAATTCTTCCTAAAATGATAGAGGGTGTGACTCCTATCAATCTCATGACTTCTTTCATGATAAGAGGATAATTTGGAATGAAGCTTGCAATTCTATGTAAAGTTGATATGTGAGTGACACAATTCCATTAATTCTCATGTTTTAGAGCTTGTAGAGGGAGAAAGAGTCAAAGTATTTTGGCTCCAGAAATGAATAAAGATTTAGTCTTCAAAACAAATTAGGGAGACTTAAGAGTTTCTCTAAGAATACTTAACATTTCAAATTTTGGGACCACCTGACAATGTCACTAAAGGTGACAATAGATTGTATTCTATGACACAACATATTGTTTAGGAATTCTTCAAAACCATTTTTGGGCAATATTAATGTTCCCATAGTTGGCATACATATCTACAAGGCCATTTCCAACAATATCTACATGAAACACTTATTATTGTGAATCATATTTCTGAATCAAGAGATTTTTGTAGCCTTCTACGAATTTGTGTTAACTATTTCTCTCATTCGATGAACTGCAAGTACAAACAAATAGGTATTTTTCATATATGTCCTCCTCGAGCGAGGGAAGTTTAGGAAGACTAGAGGAAAGTGAGACATCTAGTAGGCCTAAAAGAGGGAGATCAACTAGATGTCAAAATATTAGAAGAAAATTCCATAAACGAATGGAATTTTTTCTCGTTGAAGGGGGCTCATGTTCTTATGATGATGAGACCATAAGTGACATCAAGGTGCCCTTGAGGTACAAACATCTAGTGAAACAATGGGTACCCAAGGATCTTCCTCATCTAAACACTGATTTTTGTGTGAATGAGAGGATATTTCATATTGCACCATCATCATTACACGGTTTGGGGTTATTTTGCATGGATGGAATAAAGGTGGGTTATGGAAGATGTACTGAATTAATGGATTATGCCAGACCCTACTACAATTATAGATATTGGATTTGGTTGGTCCAATATACATGCAGTATGCGAAGATACGGAGTGTCTGCAAATTATTTAAAGCTAAAAGAATATAATCAAAATAAAGGAGTGAGTATGTAAATTGATGGAAGGCCAAAATAATCAAGGAATATTGCAGGGTTTATAAACAATACACAACCTAGGTATACATATAAGCATTCCAATTGCATATTTGATGGGCATGAAGGAAACTGTGTTTTTGTGTGTGCCATAAAATCAATAGTTGCAGGGGAAGAGTTGTTAATCAATTACAATTTGAATCAAATAGATACAAACGTTGTTACTATGGGAGTGGTACATATAACATTTCACCAAACCTGTAATTAATGAATCCAATATCTTATGTTTTCGTTAATGTTTCATTTCGATATAAGTAATATGTTTCATTAAATATAAGCAATATGATTTTTAATTATGTTTTTTCGAGAGTCTTTTAGTTTCATTTTGATATTAATGTTTTCAATATTTTTGTTGCAGCCTCTTGATCGGGGCAAGTCCCTGATGGATCAAATGACACCATCGTCGGGGTAGCAGGTATACCCCATTGTAAATTATACAAATTAAATATAAGCAATATGTGTTTTAATTATGTTTTTTCAAGAGTCCGTTGGTTTCATTTAAATATTAATGTTTTCAATATTTTTCTTGTAGGTTATTGATCGGGGCAAGTCCTCGATGGATCAAAGCAAACGATCCTCGAGGCAACAGGTATAACCCATAGTAATTGTACAAATTAAATATGTTGTATTATTATGTTTTTTTGGCGAGTCTATTGGTTTCATTTCAATATTAATGTTTTATATATTTTTATCTCAGGATACATATCTATCAACATAGCTATCCATAAATATCGATGTGGATGAGCCCATGTGTGATGTTTAAATCACATCATCGTTGAACCCCATTCAGATGGAAAAGAACTACTTAAAAAAAAATGTGGAAATCCTTCGTCTGGTATTCATTTAGCCGCAAACGGATGATATTAGAGCAAAGATTAATCGTTTGACGATGAGAAATCAGTTCTTGAATGTAAGCTATGGTATCTTTAATTATAATATAAATTCATTTATGGTTTTATATTTTCTATGTGTATATGTCATGAACTAAAATATGGTTTGTTTTTACAGACGTATTTGCATCCACATACTCCTGGTGAGGGGCATGTTGGTACTATTGATGCTACTAATGAGTCGTCACGTCATGAGCATCTAACCCCGTGTGCATTTGATCATGTGCCATTATTGTCAACTGAACAGTCGACAACACATAGCAGGACACCCCATAGGGAATATGTGGGTGCACCCTATACTAGTCGATGCACGCCAGATCATGAGGAACAAGGTTAGGGGGTTGATGCAGTAGAGACTAGTATTGATATTTCTCAAGCAGCATTTCCTGGATCTTCCCGTGTCACTAGCACGAGAACACTAGAGACCACATTTTTGGTGGAAGAAAATCTCGTTCCCATAAAGATAGAGAAGATCCCAGTTATTTAAAAAAAAAATTAACTATTATATATAATCTAATTGAAATTTACTTATAGATCATTCTTTTTAAACTAATGATCACATGATCGTTTTGCAGGAAATCAATTTTTTTATAAACATCTAAATGATTGGTCATTGGAGATATTTGGGCCCACCATCTGCACGGGATGGGATAAACAAAGTAAAAATCTAAAAGATGGGCTCATTGATCACTTGATTGGGTTGTTCAGTGGTGAGAACTTCAACCGAGTGGAGGTCCTCAAGAAAGTCATCCAACATATAAATATTGTGAGGGACCAATATAAGGTTCATCTAGAAACTAACCCTAGGTATGAGCCCCCTCCAATGATTTCAGTAAGGGAGTGTAAATCCCTGCTAGATGATGGAAGGGGGAGGGATTTAAGAAAACAAGGAAAGCTACCATCGAACATAGGAAGGTATGCAATACTTTGAACAATGTAATTATATGTTTATTACTCTTTATTTTTACATGAAATTTGAAACATCTAACGTATTTCAAACTTTTCATAGGTTGTCAGACAAATCAAAGGCCAGATGAGAAAAATATGGCTAGCACAAGATTGGGCCTGGTGGTTATTCCAATTTGGTGGCATGAATTGTAAGTATCAATAACTCAAATATTGTATTCAAATAATAAATTGCATATAAAAATATATATATTTCACCATAAAAGATAAATTGATTATCTTATGCAAAATTGCAGGTCGATCGGTTCAACAAATTTCCCATAGAGGAAGACTTGAGGTTGGTCTTCCATCACGACTTTGCAACTGTTTTTGAATGTCGAAAAAGCTTGGGCTTTGGGCAAACACATTCTGCCAATGATCCATCCTGCGCATAGGTAAATAAAATCAACAAAGTTTATTTAAGATCGATTCCTCGTGCAGCCTATTCATTATTAATTTTTCCATGAAATATTGATTCTCTTTGTTTTAAGCAGGAAAGTGACAATACACATAATGTCGAGGATGGAGAACAACCCAATGAAATTCATTTTGTGCATACTAGTAATGTATGCATTAATGTGCTACAAAACAATTAGTATGGATTACAGTTTAAAAATTTTAATTGCAAATAGTGTATTAATTGTAATCTTTGATGTTTCAACTCTAGATCATGTAGAGGGCCATCATGTACAAGATGAGGCATCTAGACAAGAATATGAAGTACATGATGTGGCCCCGTCAAGTAAACAACACCACTCTAATGTTGTTTTTATTAATGAAATACTTGTAATGATAATAACAAAACATATCAATTTAACATTTCTTCAGTATTGCAGTAGATCCCAGCACCTTACAGCAGCATCCACGTTGTGAGTACATGACCCAATAAACAATAAGACAAGCTGCAAAGGCGGCCAGAAGAACTAATAAAGAAGTTGTAGAAGATGATCAGTTGATTTCTGAATTTGTGAAAAGAAAAAAGGCAAAAAAGAAGTGATTGTAATAACATTATGACATGTTATTTTTTATAATCTAAACTAATGTCATGAAATATTTTTTCCTACAAATGAATGAATGTTATTTAAGTACTTAATGAATGCATGATGAATGTTTCTTTATGATGAAAAGCACATATTTTCACATAAATTCATTTATTTCCAAGTACATGCATTGGGTATGGGGAATTGAGAGTGATGTGAGGGGGGACGGGCCATATGAGCTTCCACCTTAACATGGTTGGCCTTGTTCAGTAGATAATATTAAACTATTCTCGAAACAAAGAGAATCTCAATAAGGTAATGTTCTTTATTCTTATGTATTATATATTCTTGTAAATTTTGAAATGCATGTCTATTTCTTAATTTCTTTTTCATAAATTTAACATTTCATGGTTCACTGATTTCTACAGGACTTCGCACTAGGAATTGCAACTGATCACTAGACTATGTGGAGAGGTTGCATCAATTGTACTAAAAGGTACATAATACTCATGAATCTGTCTTTTTATATGTTGTTTTAGTTATTTACCTTTCATGTGCATTGTAGTACTTTACTTCATTTATTATACGTAGTTTATTTCATCCATTCAAGACTGTATGCATATTTACCCTAACAAACCTAATTCTCACTTTACCCTACAATCACCTACCTTACCTTACTCGCACCCTCCAACCCTAACTTGACATAACCTATCTTGATCATCTAACATACCCTATATTTTCTTACCTGACCAACTCAACCTAACATAACCTACCCTTACTTAGCCTAACTAAACCTAAATTAACTATGTATTATATTGTACCCCATCGGAACCATTGATGGTGTGTACCATTTCATGCCAATAGGGTGAGAGAAGAACATTGAATGGTATGTCACTTGCATAGAAAATGCAAAACACTTTTTCATCCATGTCATTCCTACAACCTTGCTCAAGTAAATATGATATTATTCTATGCCCTGAATGCATAGGTGAGAATCCACTAGCATGGGCTGATGGTGATCAATCAACCAAAAGTACATAAGATACAGGATCAATCAACCAAAAGGCCTCCTATTTATACTAATCTAGCCAAGTGAACAGGTGTCTCTTCAAGCAGGGTTGACCTGTCCTTTTATGCATAGTGGGCTCTCCTTCATAGTGGGATTTCCTTCATAGTGGTCTCTCACCACCCCACTATGAATTTACCATAGGATTCCCACACACTCATGGTCCATAACCTATCACTTGATTATCCCATCTATGCTCAATGTGTATAGCTAAACCTGAATGGACTAATAGTTTGTAGCTCTGACAACCAACTATTTCTTCTATGTGGTTGAATACCTGGAAGGAAAAATTCCTCTAATGAGTAACATGGTGATGTTTTCCAAGTAGTATGGTACTTAATTCTACTTTGACCAAATAAGAGTCTAGAAAATTGTCATCACGTGACCATCTAAACTATCGAATTTCCAATCTAGATAGGTGGTCTAGACCAACATTAGTCCTTCCTGGCTTCACTATAAATTGAAAGTCAAATTCCTAAAATAATACAATCCAACTATGGATGCAACTCTATGAAACCAAATTTTTTACCAATTACTTGAGTGTAGAATGATGTGTGAAGAATTTAAAGTGCTCACATAGTAAGTAGTGCCTAAATTTCTATAACAAATACATTATTTCTATCCCTACTGTTATCACTCCAAGAAACCCTTTGTGGTTGCAAACCAAAGGTGCTTGGTAACTTAAGAAAAGAATGTTTTTGTATTTTTTGAATGTGGATCAATGGGACAACTCAATATAGCTTATGGCATTCAAACATGAAAATGATAAACAAATAGGCAGTGCTCTCAAAGATTGATTAATCAGCGGGCAGCTTTAAAGTGGGTGGAGAATAAATTGTAACTAAACCAGTGCAAAGCAGGGTCTAAGAGACAATCAAGAGACTTATTATCAGGCTATGAGCTAAACAATGGGATGACAGCCATTCAAAGCTTGACAACACAGATAATAATGCAGA
>JASDQU010501937.1:52886-68696 GCA_032191745.1 Picea mariana
GGTGGGCCACCGTCGATGGACATCAGCATGGGGGTTAATGGAGGACAAGTGTCAGGTGGTTAGAGGAGTGAGAGTGGTGAGGGGTTACCTGCTGCAAGGATCGACGGTTCTTGTTGACTTGGGATCAATGGTCCAGATTCACTTCGAACTTTTGGGCTTCGGGTGTTTTGAATGTGAAACATGAAAAATATCTAAGAGGAAAATCTCCGAAGTGAATGATC
Source organism: Picea mariana (assembly GCA_032191745.1). Taxonomy (NCBI): domain Eukaryota; kingdom Viridiplantae; phylum Streptophyta; class Pinopsida; order Pinales; family Pinaceae; genus Picea; species Picea mariana. The sequence continues at coordinate 53,108 of JASDQU010501937.1, forward strand.
TGTCGCGACATGTCATGATGGATTTATGGTCTAGATTCTCTTTGGAAGTCTAGGCTTTGAGAGTTTCAAATGTGAAGCATGAAAATATCTCAGAGGAAAATCTCTGAAGTGAAAGATCTGCTGCTGCGTGTCCTGATCGATGAATGGTCTAGATTTACTTTGGGACTTCAGAACTTAAGCTCTTCGGGACTTCTGATGACTCTTGGTGTTAAACTCCACGCAATTATGCACCCTCAAATGAATGACAGTCGTTGATATGATTTTCTTGGTGGATCTTTACTGTTGAAAATTTCCATGTTCATTTCGACAATCCTAGCTCGAAAATGACCATTCTGAATGGCTGCGTTTTTCCATGGGCATTCCATGTGTATATAAAAAGGCTTGGTCGACCTGTGGTGAGATGGATCAAAGGAAAATATGATGACAAGTAATTCGAACCAAATCCAACATATACTCCATCCTTTCAAGAAAACATAACATAAATGCGCAAAGACTCAAACTAGAAAGAAACAAATAAGAACCAAGTAAATGAGTAATGGGAAAATGACTTAACCAACCAGAAGTGGAAAAATTGATGAAGGCATAGGGAAAAGAGAGGAGAGGTAGGGGATGCGGACCTAGGTTACAATAGTAGCATTACACAAGTACTTCCACATAGGCTTAGTGTATAACATGTGGTGGTTGTCCAAAGTATTCTACCTCGAGGCTTTACTTTAATTAAAGTAATTATTAAAGTAAAGTGCTTTTATTATTGATTTGAGTTTTATTTAAGGAAATACTTTAATTATCATTAGTGAATTAAATAATAGTCGTTGATATCAAGTGAGGTGAGAAGTAATCTCAACCCTCAATCACTTTCGAGATTAGGGTTAGGTCATAACTCAATCTTATAAAATCAAGGCTAGGGTAAAGGAGAAGACACTTTTAAAAAGAGATAGAAAAGACAGAATTTTGCTAGTGTGGATTCATTCTAGAGTGTAGAAGAAAATAAGGACTTTTGCTTACACATTGTATGAGTGAGTGAGATCTCATATATTGGGTGAAGAGCATTTCATACACAAGTTTATGCAGAGATAGTTGTATTACAAAGGACAATGATTCAAGGAGATCCTGGATAGGTGGAGAAGGAATTTCATCTAGAGTCCTAAGCTAAAGGAAGAGAGAGAGAAATCGTACAGAAGAAGGATGGGCTACTGCAAACAATGCAGGTTTTCTGGTACATGTTGTGAAAAAAAACATGGGTTTCGGTGTAACAGATGTGAAGATAGCACATGAAAGATGAGTATCAGGGTAACAATCACACTGTTGCCATACAATATCGTACAACAAGTTTGGCAACATATCAATGAATCTGGTGTTGATGTACTTTGTCTCTTTTCTATTTGGGTTATTTTCCTAGTAAGGGAGCCCTTGTAAGCTTTGAAGCTATTTGAATGATAAGCTTAGTTGAGGGGCATAATATATTTGTGTATTGTGCATGATATTTTGGTTTCCTTATTTATGCTTCCACTATAATAGTTAGTTGATAACTCAACTGTGATTTTATTCAATTAGTGATTTATTTGGAATTAACTGTCGGGTGTTGGGTAGAGGGAAATTTCAACATGCCATCATCCAACCTGTCCTCAAATCACAATCCAATTGCCATCTCCAAGACATAATATGATAACCTTATGCTGAAACTTCCCATGTACTGTCTTGTATGATCTTTTCCTGTGCTATCTGCGCTAACAATGCGACTGTTACGCTGATACTCGTACCGTTCTGCGTGGTCTATCTAACATGTAAAAAAATACCCACACTGTGCTTGACTACTGATCCGTCTACAATACCACTGTTTCAATACAAATTTTCCTTTGATTTCTTGTTGTTGGTTATCGATATGATAAGATCTCCTTGCATATCTGATATATCTGCTACAAAAGATAGTGGATATGTGCTTTGTCCTTCAAACACCCACCGCGACACTCCTGATCCAATATATGTGCTATTGTAACCCTAGATATGAACTAGATCTCTCTCCTAATCACTCATATTTAACATATATGCCATTTGTACAACCTGATATTGGCTCCCACTTAGAGCAATTTCTATGATACCATGTTGGTGTTGATGGAGAATGAGATATGGGAATTTGATAATACTTACATCACTCCTCCAACATATGCATCATAACTGGTCATCCATAATCATAAGGATGTGAAATCCAACCACATAATTATAGATGGAGTGAAGGATTATTTGATCCCTCATTTATTGGGAAATACAACTACCGAGGAAATGTGGGAGGCTCTGAAGAGTTTATTTCATAGTAAAAATGAGAATAAAAAAATGGTGTTGAGAGAGAATATCAGAGAAACAAAGATGATGGGATAAGACACACTAACAAATTATCTCATGCATATCCGACATGTTTGAGATGAAATGGCTGTAGTTGGGAAGATAATGATTGATTCAAAATTGGTGAAGACGACACTAAAAGGATTCACTAAGAAATGGACATTGTTCATCAAAGTGATCATGGCACATGAGAACCTCCTTGATTGAACGAGGTTGCGAGATGAATTCGTTCAGAAAGAAATTCGAGATGAAGAACTGAATGGAGGTTGACACAAGAATGATGATGAGAACATTGCTCTTTCCAGCTAGGCAAAGAAGGGAAAGTTCAATAAGATTTCCCATGAAGAGTCTACCTCTCAATACAACAAGAAGAAGGACATGAGTAAAGTCTAGTTCTTTGCATGTCACAAGTTTGGGAATTATGCAAGGAAATGTCCAAATAACAAGAATGATGGGAATGAAATGCAACCAAAGGTAGCTACGTCGATAAAGGCTCAAATTGAAGAGTTTTCGAAGAAGTTTGAACAAACAAAGTTCTTACTTGTTTCCTAGACTTCCTTGGGAACCATATGAACTAGAGCATGGTTAATATATAGTGGAGCCACATTTCATATGATAAGAGCACAAGATGTTTTTGAAAGATTCACAAATTCAGACTCAGACATGCATGTGGAACTTGGTATAGGCACCAAGCATGCAATAAAGGGATCTGGAACAATGCCATTTTAGATGGAGTCTACATGCATGTTGAGAGTGATGAATGTGTTATGGGTGCTAGAAATAAGGAGGAGCGTGCTCTCAATCTCAATGATTGAGAAGAATGGATTTGACGTAGCGTTGTATGATGGACAAGCACTGATCAATCCCAGAGGATTTAGATCAAACACAACAATTATTTTTGGAGTTAGAGAGAGAAACTTGTATAGGCTAAAGGGCTAGCCTATGAGAGCTATGGAAAGCAACAAAGTGGTAGAGAAAACATAGCAGGTAGCTCTGAAGGTTGAGAAAATCAGAGGGATTCAACCTTCAGGATAGAGTGGGAAGGAGAAGCTTTCTAAGTCTATCAAGGAGTCATGGTACGAGATGGCCATGCAAAATGCTTAGAAGAAGGAGGCTTCTAGGAGCATGTTCAAAGGCAAAGAGTCTTCAAAGAAGGTCTCAAGTGAGATGGTGGGGATATCTTTTGGTTCAGATGGAGCAACCAATTAGGTGGATTGGAGAGAAACCATGGTAGCGGATTTAGCAGCGAAGACAAAGCCACATCCATGAGGTAGAAGTACCTTCCTCACTAAGATGGAGTGTTGATGCATGTTAGCATCAAACATGTACTTCCACATAGGCTTGGTGTCCAACATGTGGTATTCATTCAAAGTCTTCTACCTTGATATTTTACTTTAATTAAAGTAATTATTAAAGTAAAGTGTTTTTATGAGTGAGTTGAGTTTTATTTAAGGAAATGCTTTAATCAACATTAGTGAATTAAATAATAGTTGTTGATCTCAAGTGAGGTGAGAAGTAATTTCAACCGCCAATCACTTTGGATATTAGGGTTAGGTCGTAACTCGATATTATAAAAGCAAGGCTAGGGTAAAGGAGAAGATACTTTTACACAAAAATAACAAAGAAGGGATTTTTCTAGTGTGGAGTCATTCGAGAGTGTAGAAGAAAAACGTGACTTTTGCTTACACATTGTGTGAGTGACTGAGATATCATAGATTGGGTGAAGAGAATTTCATCCAAGTGTTTATGCAGAGAGAGATGGATCACAAAGGCCCGTGATTCAAGGAGATATTGGATAGGTGGAGAAGGAATTCCATCTAGAGATCTAGGTCAAAGGAAGAAAGAGAGAGAAACCATACAACAGAAGGACGTGTTTCCATGAACAATGCAAGTTTTTTGGTATAGGTCGCACAAAACAACACGGGTTTTGGCATAACAATCACACAAATAATGCAAGAAAACACATGTATTAGGGTAACGTTCGCGTTGTTTCCATATAGCATTGTACAATAGGTTTGGTAGCATATCAACCAGTTGGGTGTTGACGGGCCATTTTATTTGGGCCATTTTCCCAGTAAGGGATCCCTTGTAAGTTTTGAAGTTATTTGAATGATAATCTTAGTTGATGGGAAAAATATATTTGTGTATTGTGCATAAGATTTCAATTTCCTTATTTATGCTTCCGCTATAATTTTTAGTTGATAACTTAGTCATGCTTTTATTCAATAAGTGATTTATTTGGAATTAAATATCAGGTGCTGGGTAGACGGAAATGTCAACAAAACCTTCTCGAGCCATTTTGAGGAATTAAACGACATTTTTTTGGGGTTCTAGTGTCCGAAACTTGCACACACCTCATTGACAATGTTCTATAGTACTTTGATAACTTTCCAATGGTGTAGACCGTGCATCAATTGGAGTTTGTATGAAACAATTATGCCTCCCACAAGTTGACCTATTTTGTTGACCATCATGGTACGAGAGGATGCCTCATCATCCCCCATTACTCATGTATATGGGGCTAGCCACATGTGTAATTTCAAGAATATTCTAGAAGTTTCAAAACCCTACCATAATTGAGGGCCGAGGAAGTAAAAAACCTACCCCTAGATGGATATCGAGCTATGTTTAATACTAATCCAATAGGAGGAGAAGGGATTCCATTCTATGTTATTGTATTTTGTTCCATAGCAGATAATAACAATCGAGAGTGGGAAATTAGAGAGCACAATAGAGGGGGTTAATGTCCTATAGCAGCCTAATAGGCCACAAGTCTTAGGTAACTCCATAGAGAGTTCTTTCTCCTTTGTACTTGCATTATTTCCATACCAAAGAAAAGAGAGTAGAGAAACCTCACCTTCTAGTTGGGCTTTTTCTCGTAATGGTTTCCCAGAGATTTTTTTTTTTGTTATCTTTTGGATGGCACACGATTTTACTTTACTATTCTCTATTTTCTACATTTTATCTATTTCATGAATTAGCGGAAAACCAATAACTAAATATTTTGGAATCTAAAAGAATTTAACCTTCATAGTGTAGATTTCAGTTTTATTTATCAGATCTACTATGAAAAATTATTCCAATGGAATATCCATGACATTTTATAGATCATATTGGTATCATAGCAGGTTTTCTTTTGGGTATTTGCGGGAAGTTGCAGGATCCATGAATCATCTTAAAGAGAAGTGGAGGAAACCCTAGCCATGTCATACAATTCTGTTCATAACAAACCTAAAGATACAACATACAAGATATTTGAGAGGTTGTAAGTGCATGTTCCTGATATCAGAGGAAATATAAAACTCCTCATGGCTACTCTAGCAAGCAAGATCAGACTGTTCATAGATGATGGAGGCTCTAACTCAGAGATCAGATCAGAGGGGAAATTGGGAGATCAAGAAGACTTAGGAAAGGAGTCATGAAAAGAATATGAGAAAGAGAAGTTGAGTTCCAGTGCCATGAACCCTTCATAATCCCTATTCTGAAGGATTTCATGGGGTAGTTTTCAACTACCCTACCTATGACAAGGAGCTATATTCCTTGTTACAAGCTATCAAAAAGTGGAAGCACTATCTAATAGGAAACCACACATATCACTAGCCACTATAGTATTTGTAGGCCTACAGTAAGATACAACAAATCATGCATTACAAATTGATGGGGGTTTTAACAACAATTTCATTTGGTCATAAAGTATAATATGGGTAGCACTCTTATAACGCATCTATATACCTGGGATGAAAATATGATCTATATACACCACTCTTATAACAAAGAAGTACACACTTCTACTAGTATGTCTCCTTTTAAAACTTTCTTTGGGTATTTTCCACCTTCACCCTTAGATGTTGTATATGGACAACAAGGAGGAGTGATGGAGGACCTCACAATGGATGCATTAAAAGAAACAAGAATTGTTGATAATATTAGGCAGATCCATTTTCAAGTATAAAAGACACTAAAGAAGTCACAGGAAAAGTAAAAGGCTATACATGAACAACTTAGACATGAGAACATTTAGAGTGGGAGACAAAGTATGGTTACAACTGAATAAGGATATGTTACGAGGTCTTGGTAAGAAGATCAAGGATCTATGCTATGGTCCTTTTGAGGTATTGGAAAATGTGGGAGATAATGTGTAGATACTTAGTCTACCCCCATACATGCACATTTAATCAATAGTGAATGTGGAGAATATAAAACTCTATGAGCCTTCCATGCTGGATCAAGAGGAGGAGCAGGTCCTACCTTCCATAGAGGACTTAGCACCAAATTCTCAAGCAGAGTTAGCAGAGGACACATTTTTACAGAAGTGGTCCAAAACTACAATACAAGGGTAGCATGACCTTTGGCAGATTGGGTTGAAAGGAAAACTTCCAGAAAAAGCAAAGTGGTACTCTAGGGAGAAGGTAGAGGAAAAATTTCCTCACCTCATTCAGTAAAATATTTTTGGGATCAAAATCGTCCCTAAATGGGGAGGTATGATCCATATTGGGTCATTATATTATTTTTCATCTATATTGATGCTTTAAGAGTGGACAAAAATTGGAGGAATCATCTTGTAGGTCCATTTTAGTGGTAGGTACCATTTTGGAAAATTGGGGTCCAGAACCTTCCCAAGATATTTTGAGGCATTAAATGGCATTTTTTTAGGGTTCTAGTGTTTGGAACTTACACACACCCCCTTGACAGTGTTTTACACTTTGAGACCTTTCCAACGGTGTAGACCGTGCATCAAGTAGAGTTCGTATGCAACAATTATGCCTCCCGCAAGTTGACCTATTGTGTTGACCACCATGGTATGAGAGGATGCCATGTCAAGCCCCATTACTCATGAATAGCCACAGAATGAATTTCAAGGATATTATAGAAGGTTGAAAACCCTACCACAATTGAGGGTTGAGGAAGTCAAAAACCTACCCCTAGATGGCTATTGGGCTATGTTAAATACTGAGCCACTAAGAGGAGAAGGCGTTCCATTCTGTGCTATTATATTTTGTTCCATAACAAAGAAGAAAAACTAGGAGTGGGAAATTAGAGAGTATAACAGAGTGGTTTAATGTTCTGTAGCAACCTAACATGCCACAAGTCTCAAGTAACTCCATAGAGAGTGCCTTCTCCTTTGTACTTGAATTATTTCCATAACAGAGAAAAGAGAGCAGAGCAACCTCACATTCTAGCTGGGTTTTATCACGTAAGGGTTTCCTAGAGAAAATATTTGTATTATCTTGTGGATGGTGTGTGATTTTACTTTATTTTTTTCTACTTTCCACATTTGATCTATTTCATGCATAACCAGAAAATTAGTAACTAAATATTCTGGAATATAAATGAATTTAACCTTCATAGTGTAGATTTCAGTTTTAATTATTAGATCTATTGTGATGAACAATTCTAGTGGAATATACACAACAATTTATAGATCATATATACAAGGAGCATTAATGCTTACATACATGTTCATTAAGAGCATTAGTGCTTAGACATGTGTTCATTTTAATAATGTAATTCATGCATATATTTGTTCAACAATATAACATTTTACAACAAAGTACACTACAATAGAATACAAAATCCATTGTATTATATAAGAATAAGAAACCATTCTTCATACAAAATGGGTCAACATAAAGGTATATGAAACGAAATGTCAATAGACAATTGTTACAATTATTGGTAATTTGTTGTCATATAAAACTGGACAATATAAAGGTGGATGTTAAACAAAATGTCTTATTTTTATAGAAAAATGTTCCAAAATATAACACTTGTAACATTCAATTATATTGATCATCATTCATTGCTCAAACTTCTATTAGTGCTCACGCTGCTTGCATGCCTTATTTCTTCATCACTTTCCGGGGATGTTGTATTTGGGTTATTTGCAATGTTTTGTCAATTAGCTTGATTTTGTTCGACCTATGCATCTTCCATATATAAACATAGAAATAAAGTGTAATGAGTATATCTACATTTATAGTATAATATGTGTGATTACATAAATCGATGAATTTACCATAGTAGTGAAATCTTCATGAACAATACACATTTTTTCAATGCCATGCCTCATGTCATTTTAGAACATATATCATGTTGGCTTCACTTCATAGTTTGTTTCCTAAGAGTTTTATATGCCATAACAAATTTTAGATATAACTAGAAGTTTCTTGGTGTCCAATATTTATAAAAAAAGGGATGTACAACAACATAGCTACTTACAATTTTTTCAATTAACCCTTGATACTCCAATGTATACTTGTAACCATTACCCAATCCAATGTTAATCAATGTTCAGATGGATCTTCTTTGAACATGAGCACCTTGTAGAAAGCATCCATGTACAATTAATTAATTAAAATTGTAAAATTTAGAACAAATATTAAACGTTAAGTAAGGAAAACTCAAGTTCTCACAATTTTTGTGATCAACCCTTTCTACCTTCTTGTTTCATCCTATGTGATGAATGGGTTCCCTTTTCATTTTTTTCCAACAACAATAAAACAATTGAAAATGAGTATTCCATGTGATAACACTCATTGATTACACATATCAAAAAAGTCAATGCATATGTTTTATGTACATTGTTGTTGGGATAACTCTTCCTTTGATTTACTTATTCTCAATTCTTTGACCATCTTCTTATACACTTTTTTGGACATTTCCACCAACATGTTTCAACATCATCTTTAATTTTCTTAGTCTTCCTAAAAAACCAGATGAATAATGAAATTTGATTAATATTTCTATGAGAAAAATATAGTAGGAATGTTATGTTGGTATTTTTTTGGACTAGTATATACATATTATAGTAAAACATGTTTAGCAATAATACCTTGGTTCTTGGATTCATTGGATTGATTTTTTTCATTCTAAGTGGATCTAGATGAATAATTCATATATAGTCTTTCCACTATATTCCTCTTAATATTATACAAACATCTTCCCCGTAATAAACTTCCAACAAAACTATAGATAAACTCAAGATCACTTCATCATCATTTACATCCTTTGAATTCTTTATTTTTCCTAGGAGGGCCTTATGTTTCCTCGTTGGTGTTCACAACACAATGTTCAACATATGTGCAACTGAATGATTGAAAATTGTTAGCTATTATTGTTAAGAAGTATAATATTAGTTAAAAAGTTAAAGACAAATTTCATGTTGATCACCTTTTGGTCCGCCTTCCACTATTTACAACTTTTTCATAAAGCTTTTATACACTTTTCCACTCAAATCATGAACAATCTTCTCAAATTTACTGAATTTTTTAATTTCCATTAAACATGTTAGCCAAAACACATCGTTTAAACCCATATATAATACAAATATATTACGTATATATTATATCTTCAAGACTACTTTTCTCTAATTGTTTTGTAAGGGAAGAAATGAAGCTTCAAGAGATCCTAGATATTTATAGTACAACTATCTGTATAGAGATAAATATGAAAAATTATGCAATTTGTTTTAATAGTCTAGAGTAGGAGGATGAACTTAGGTTGTCGAGGTACTTTCCTTTCAAGTTGTTCAACCTTTAAGAAGGATTCAAATACTTAGGTTTCCTATTAAATATTAATGGATATGGAAAGGGGGATTGGGGATGGATATAGGAAATAATTAAAGGAATAATTCATCAATGGTGTAATAGATGGTTGTCTAGAGGAGGGAGATTGAATTATTTTAATCTATTCCAAAAGCTATTTTGGTGTACTAGCACTCACTACTACATTTGTACCCAAAATCCGATGGCTAATTTTTCTGAAATTCGACAATTATGCATCTATAGTCCAACGTATTTTTTTTTAAAGTTTCCGTGGCATGTTTTCGTATATTCGATAGGAAAAATCATCCGTCAGTTCGTCTACACATCTCCATCGAAGATCCTGCTGCATTTTTTGAATATTTAATATCAATATCCATTAAATATACGACCAATACACCATCAATTAACCACCTCTTAAACATGTCGGACTCATGGTAGGGCTGGCGATAATCCGACACTCACAACTGTTGGAGCTATGGCCCAACCGTCGAAGGATGCCCCTCATGGTTGGCAATAATCTGACACCTTCAACCATCAGAACTATAACACAGCTGTTAGATGCAATCTCTTTGGAGTTGAATATCCAACGACAATAATTTGTTTTTAAAAAATAAAATAAAATACCAAAATGGTATATATACCCATGGATATATCCCTATATACCTAGAGATATATATTGGGTATATACACCAAAGTGCATCTAAAGGAGTTGAAAGGGTAGTGGAAAATAGGAGAGAAGGATAGTTGGTGGTTGAAAGAGAGGGTATTGGTAGTGGATGCAAATCCAAAGAGTAGACTACGTGGGGGAGTGATGTCTACATAGTCAAATGAGTCTATGAAAAGAGTGAAGCACGTGGGTGAGCATGTTGAGTAATATACATTGAGGATCGTATAGTGATAATTTACTTCTAAAGGAAATGTAGATAAGATCATGGAGGGGAGCATGATCGTCAATCCATAAGAAGAAGGATAAATCAATGACATGTTCCAACTATTCAAACCATGAAAGGCACAAGAAACATACACGGTATGACCTAAGGATACTAAAGGAAACCTAGAATAGTCACCACTCCTCTTGCATCTTGAGAAAAGTAAGGTAATTAGTAATTTTTTTCTATTTCTAATTTAAAAGCACCTCCTAACAATGCAGTGGATGGTAGTGGTGGAAAAGAAAGTGTAGTTTGAAATATTAGTAATAGTAGAAGTGCAGTAGTGAGTTTTGATTCTAGTTCAAAAATATTGACTGACCTAATAATTTACCAATCTCCATGAGGTTTCCTCTTTACAAGAAATCAAAGAAAAAGTATGGCTAGAGAAACAAACAATACCACAATCCACCTCCCCAAGTTCTGAGGAAAAGGAAATAGTGATGCAAAGTAACATTGGTTCCTCTATGAATCAATCTAGAGTGAAAAAATGGTCACAACCCCAGACACCAAACTAGTGGAGTTCCAAACCACTTCACAAGGGAGGGCTCTATAATGGTATATGAAGTTTTTCCAGACTAACCTTTAAGGAACAAGTAAGATTATGGATGAGGTGAAAGTGTGATTTGTGGCTGAATTTTTGAGGCCAAACTTAGAGCACTAGAATTGCATCGAGCTAAAGAAGATCAAACAAATGATTGGTGAAAGTGCTTGGGAATACAATCAGTGCTTCCATGACTTGATAAAAAAAATCTCTTACCCAATCCACAAGGCTCAAAATAAGGAGTTTTTCACTCAAGGTTTTCTTCCCTTGACAACAACACCACTAATACAACAAAAATGGACCACCTAGTGAGAGGCCTTGGCCCAAGCCATGGATATTGAATTGATGAATGGGTGTATATGAGAGACTAGAGTGGGAATTGAGACTATGTTCTTAACTAGTGCGATTTCTAAGCTTTCTCAATTACATTTGGAATTCTCATCCATAATAAAAAAAAATCCATGAAATGAGACACACAAAGGTTAGGAGGAAGAAAGATTGGTGTATCGTATGTTAGATAGAGGGTTACATGGAAAATGATTATCCCTCACTAAGAGTTGAGGTTACTACTCCTAACCCAATGACACCACCTACTAGGTTCCCATGCAACAGGGTAGGTGAAAAATTTAAGATTCCCAGGTCCTACACCGACCCCTGCACCTTCACATGATTCTATAGAAGTATATTTCTATCCCATCTACCATTCTCTATGATTTTTGTAGGGAAAAAACTCATTCCACATAAAACTATCATGCCATATAGGTGTTAGCGAAGTGGCTTGATAAAATTTCCATCTAGGAGAAGCAGGAAAACATTAGAATGACTAAAGAAGGGGTTCGAGGAGGATATGGTAGAGATTACAAAAGTGGATATGAAGGAGGATATGCAAAAGTAGGTATGGTAGCTACATTATCCCCATATGATGATATAATTGCAATGATATAAATATTTTTTCTTGGGGTTTCACATGGTTGAGGAGGATGCAATGTGGTTAGTACAAGTCCATAGGTCATACAACCAAGAATCCTAGTATAACAAGTGGGAGATGAGGACACTATAGTGGAATTATTATGATTGCATATGATAACCTCCCCACATAAGAAAAAATGCTCCTATGTACCAAGGGTTGATGTGGGGAAGTAGAAGGTTTATTATTAAGAATACTTGCAAGCATTACAAGAAGCAACCACTATGCTAGGGAATGGTGAAAATAATAACTTAGTCTTCTATAATCCCCCTAATCATCTATGGCTAGGAAAAATAATTTAGGGATCACAATATAGAGCTACTAGAGATACCACCTCAAAAAATATGGTTCATGAATTCTTCCATACCCTCATTAGAATACTATATTATGAAGGGATGAAAAGTAAGTCATGGTATGCCTTCAACAATCTATTTGAGGGGTGGGGGGAGTGGAAAGAAGAACCCATCCACTATCACTATCCTAAAAGAAAATTTTGATGGATTGATCAAAAGAAGAATCCTTGGACCAACCAAGAACTCTAGATGGATGTTTAGATCCATGGGTATGAGGTGTGACATGTGATGTTGGATCTGGAATTGATGTGAACATCCTTCCAAAGAAATTGTAGGAGATGATGGGAGATGATGTCTAATACACTCATAAATTCAGTTGCAGCTAGTAAATTAGTACATAATTTACCCCATTGAATGCCTAGAGGAATTTTAGGCCAACCATGGAAATGTGAAAACAATAATAGATTTTGAAGTCATTAAGATCTTCGAGAAAAGAATACTTACCCTACCCTCCTTGGATACAAATGGGAAAATGACAATGAGGCCACAATTAAATTAAAGAGAAGGGAAATGTGATTTCAAACTGATGGAAGTAGAGTAATACAACCCATTGGTCCTATCAAAGGGAAGTAATACATAGATCTAGTAGATGATGTCATGGTGGTAAATTAGTGGACCATTTGTATAACTTGACTACAACAATGAGAGATGATTATATCAAACCCACTATTGATGGAGAAACTATCTAGAGAAGCATTTGTTCTATGAGTTAGATAGCTAATAAGCATTCCAAGATTGGTAGGAGCACAACCAAGAGTTTCCATCTTTCCATTTCACCATGATTAGGTCTATCCATTGGATTGGAATGGAGCTACAAGACCCTGCAATATTTGATGGTATAGGGGATGTTGAAGAGTTTATGAAAGATCTAAGAATAATGGTCCCAGGAGAGAAATTGGTACCAAAAGTAGACATGATGTTGAGATCCATGAGTTTTAGGTGGTGGTATATTCATAAATATTCCCTTGATGGTTAGGAAGAAGTCCAACCAACACTATGAAATTGGTTTTCTTCACCACCCAAGTACTCGGTGATTGAATTTCCAAGGGTAGAAAAGGATCCAATCACCTTTTTAGAAGTCTACAAGGGAAAGATATATCTATTCCTACATGAAAATAGGTGCATCCAAAGGTAGACCATTCAAAGCTTCCTAGAAAAATAATGGGTCCATACAATTATTTACACCTTGGGGTCCATCCCCAAGGCCTAGTACCTAGATAAGGAGATCTGTTGGTAGACCTATAACTTGAAGGCTATAGGGGAAGGGTTCTACTCAATGTTCTTGTATCTGGGTAGGGCCTTGAGTATCAATTTTTATACAAATTCCATTAAGTATTTCTTATTTGATATTAGGATGGAAAAACTATTGAGATATGTATGCAAATCACATATACACAAGCAACAACATAAATAACCAATTCCTGATTAAGTAGATGAAGGTTAGGATTTCTAGTGTTGTGATAAGATAACAATAAAGATAGAAAAACAAGATGATTTGAATAAGTTGTGGCACTTGTCACTCTAAGAATCAAAGGGATAAATATCAATAAAAGAGACAATAGAGTACCCTATGGGAAAATATATTGGGAACCTTTAAAGATCATGCACTTGAACATTGGTATATAATAACAACCTACATTGACATCCATAAGAGAATATTTGGATGATGAGATGGTATTTGAGGTTGTAACATTTCTTAAGTAGAATGTAGATATATTCCTATAAAGATTAACTAAAATAAATGGGAGTAAAGGGGAACTTGGTGAAATGTAAATAAAACTTAAGAAAAATTCCAAGCCCACCATAAAAAGGATTTATAGGCTGAATTTGAGAATCAAAGGGAGGGTAAAAGAGGATATTAGAAAAATTATTGTGGCTAGGTTTATATTCACCATACATGACTCAAATTGGATCAGTCCAATACTAATCTAGGAAAAGAAAGTGGGAGGAGGAATAAGGGTCAATGTTTATTTTTGGTGCCTAAATGCAACCAATGTTTATGACCCGTTTCCTATCCCCTTCAGTGATGAGGTGGTAGATTAGGTAGTGGGAAGGAAACATATTCATTAACTAATGGATTCTCAAGATATCATCAAGTGAAAATAGTTGAAGAGGACAAGAATAAAACAATGTCTTCCACCGAGTGTGGATCCTTTGTTTATAATTTCATTCCATTTGTCCTAAATAACACTCTAACAATATTCTCCAGAATCGTAATAACATCCTTTAGAGAGTACATCCACAAGCTCCTAAAAGTGTACTTAAATTCCTACACTATATACGATCTACTACAGGATCATGTCATGATGTTATGACTAATATTTGAAAGATGTTAGCAATTTCAGATCTCTTTGAACCTAGATAATTGCATGTTCTACATGCCATTTGGCATGCTACTATGCCCTATTTTTTTCAAGGATTGGATGCTTGTGGATCTAGGTAAAATAATGAGTATTTTTTATATCAAGGCCCCAACCTATGTTCATACACCATAGTCAACCCTGGGCCATAGTGGGTACTACTAAATATTTCTTAAGGGGCTTGCCACTATCACATCCCTCATGGAGTGATTACTAAATAAGGCAGAATACTTTTTCTAAACTATATAATGCCAAGAATCACTAGAAATTTTGAAATAAAAGTTAGTAAATGTACTTATTCTAGTTTTACCAAACCAGGCCCTCAAATTTCATGTGCATGTTGATGTCTCAACCATTTCTTTGGGAGCAATATTGGCACAAACTAGGAAGGGGGAAATTAGATCAAACAATATAATTTTCTAGAAAGAAGTTGTCTAAGGTTGAACACAACTACAACACCATAGGAATAGTAGGTGTTAACTCCCAAAATAGCACCGTCATTTTGGTCGGGTTCTATGGTGGATAGCATGGCTATTGATAGTTTCCTCAATTCAT
>JASDQU010501938.1:6166-28648 GCA_032191745.1 Picea mariana
TTTTACATTCTTAAGGTCTTCCCACCAAATGGAAGCCTTTCCATTCAGGTTGAAAGTGGCTACTCGGGCCTTCAAGTTTCCAGAGAAGTCATGGAATCTAAAATGCTTCTTTAGTCCAAGCAGCCAGGCCTCTGCTTCCTGTCCTCTCTTTATCTCACCGTCGAAAGAGGGTGGTTTGGTCTTCTTGAATTCTTCGAGATTATGACTTTTGGAATGCTTTCACTTCTTCCGTTTTCTTCGGGAATATGAACTAGTTCTGCTACTAGAAGATCCCTCCGAGTCGCCAGTTTCCTTTCCAGAGGAAACGTGAGACACCCGTCCCCTATCTCCAGGGTGGGACTTATGCGAGGTGCTCTTCCCAGTGTAGCCACTCAAAAGGCCACGTTTCCGTATCTTAGGTGGACTTCTACTCTTCTTTGTCTGTCGTCGATCCTCGTGACTAGTGTCAGGTCCATGCTGCAATTGTCTTTGTATGTTGAATAAACTCTGCAACAAGACTGCATTAATTTCCATTTGCTTCTCTTGCTCTTTTATATACCTCTCGTTGTCGGCCTTGCATCTTTGTAGTTCGGCCATGAGACTCCTCACAATCTCAGCTAGATCCAGAGGGGTCTCTACAACCCTCCTTTCATCAGACTCTTCGTCTCTATTGTGGGAGCCGTCCCCCACCTCGTGGTGCGTCACCATTCTATACATCTACAGTTTTCCCTCGGTTGATCATTCGCTTGCGTGTAGACAAAACACTTTTTGTTAGCTAACATTATATTCATTCATAACCAACACATAAATTCACATTTCTCAAATGCATACACACAGTAGGGATTTCATTCTTTTCTTTAATAACATTCTTAACTTCAATTTTTGGTAAAAGGGGTTAAGATAGAGGGGTACTCTTTTTAAGAGTACTTCAAATGGAGTTTCTACGTGACTCGTTCATGAGCCCAAGCAGCCAAGTGTTGTAACCATGCTCTGATACCAATTTGTCACACACCCACGGCGGCACAACAAAATTTTTGCCTTTTTCTCAAAGGACAGAATTCCCAAATTCCTATAGGGGCCTAGCGCAGACTAGCTCATTCCTCATCGTCCACCTCGTGATCGAGACCCGTGACCATAAGCTTAGTTTAAAATTCTCATCGCATTTCGCGACATCGGGGCTCCCGATGCAAGGCGTCCAACCTCTTCATTTCCTTCAGTCCTGAAAGTGATTAAGGGGCCTAGAGCGTGCTATCCCTCTCACCTATGACACGATGTGACCCTCCTCCACATGACCATGACGTTGTGGCCATAGCCTACAACCATAGGTTATTTTTCATTTCACGATTTTGGGACTTAACGTCTCTCGACTTCTCATTTCTTCGAATTCTAGGGTCCCGAAATACCGATCTCCGAGTTAGAACCTTAGCTAGCTACTAGCGTCTGCCTCCTCCTTCTACCACACGACCCTGACCTGTGACCTAGGGCTGACCCACTAAGTGCGTCGGGGTTTCGTATGCCAAGATTTCATGACTTGCGAAACCGAGAGATTCTGCCCTTTGGTCTCTCGGACGTCGAAAYATCGAAACTCATTCATGCTAAATCAATGGTCCAGATCACTCCTGGATCAACAACCACGATTACGTCGTGAATTCGTGACTCATGAGTTTGTGCGGTCCCGCCCTTTGACCACCCTTCATTAGCCATCGTGGTCTCTTTTAGCACATCCCCCTCTCAACAGTCATGCAACACATATTCATAACATAATTTACATTCATCGACCTTTTATACAAAGGTCCATCAAATCAAACATTCACACCTTTTAGATTGCCATTGTTCTTTGTCAATATAGTTATTTTTACAGACTGGGGGAAACAGGGTGTTACAATAGGGGAGGAATTTTAGATATTTAACCTAATTTTCTTCAACTCAACAATTTTTTCGTCGACTGATTAAAAAATTCTCAGAAACATTTATTTACTCTTATTCATATTTACAATGCATTTCAACAAAATAGAAGGGCTTTAAACACACCTTCAATGCTATAAAAACCCTAGCTTGTTGCTTCCTTTTTGTTTTATGTGGCTACAAACCCTAGCCATAGGTTTTTAGTTTCTTTACCTTTTCAAGAATACGATTTATTTTTTAGGGGTTTGGGTATTTGTTGGCCTCAAATACTATTTTTATGTCAATAATATTTTAATGGATTAGGGCCCCTCATTGCATTGGATCCCAAAACTTGCCCCTGCCAGTTTTTTTTTCTAATGTTTTTGGGTTGTGTGGTGCACCTTATACATTACTATGCAATGGTGCAATCATTATTGTATAGTGCAACACTTGGCCTTGATATTTTTTTTTTAAACTTTTCAGGATTCACAATGCATATTGAACAATATATAACACTTTCTCACTTATTATCGTGGAGCACATCGACTAGTGTGAAAACCTGAAAAATATATTAATGCATGAGATTTTTGTGTAGTTGCTTATTAGGCTACATGACACTTCATACAAAATTAAATGCATAGGTTTGTATTACTATATAAGGAACACTAGTTTATTGTTTTATTTTTAGTCCAAAATTTGCATCATTATATTCTGTTCTAGAAGAATAGATTCATTGCAAATGGAAATCCCATACAAAATCTCTTGAGTTAGTGAGTCATCAATGGTAAATTCACATGTTGGATTGTAATCCTTCAAGAATATGATCTTGAGTTCACCACTCCCAAGAGAAAGAAAACATTAGAACTAGTTAAGTTTATCTCTGACCTACCAATAGGTGTAGTTGACTCTCCCCTTAATGATGATATTTTTTATGAACACTTGTTCAAGATCTCCTTGGAGGATCCTTGGTATGGTGACATCTTAGTTTACTTATGCACTCAAAAGTTTGGTCATCACCTTTCACATCATTACATATTCAACATTAGGCTCATTAATATCTCCTAATTGGTGATATCCTGTATAGGCGCAAATTTTATACTTCTTTACATTGTTGTCTCACTCTTGAAGATGAAGAATCAGTCTTGAATTAATATTATAATGTTGTCTCTGGTGGCTATCTCTTTGGAATGGTTATTTCCCAAAAGATCGCGAGGGAAGATTTCTATTAGATTTATTTATTTTTTGATTCATCTAAGTAGTTTTTTTTTCACTGTAATAAGGGAATATTTCACTAATTAAAACAATGTGTGAACACCCCAAAATGGTACACATTGTAAAAAAATCAGAAAGTGAGCTTCTATAATGCTCATCCTAGATACAAAAATTCCTACTAGCTATAAGACCGGAAATTTCGGCTCTAAATATTTTCCATAGTATTGGACAGTGTAAATTCTAATAAAATCCCCTAAGATAAAAGTGTAGAAACACAACATAGACTAAGTAGATATGGTGAGGCCATTTCTACCCAAGAAACCTCTATTAGAATTAGGATCAGAAGAGTTTAAATCCAATAGTGATGGAGCCTTTATTGGAGATGAAGTTGCTTCAGAAAACTCGTTAGCTGACTTAGGGGGTGAACCAAAGTTGGGGTGGAGAGGAAGTTCCTTGATTTGGGTCCTGAATGCAACACATTCATCCCGGAGTTGTTGTATGGCATGGCGTTGTTGCACTGTGAATTCAAGAACATTGAGGATTTGGGATGAGAGTTCACATATCCCCAATTTATTCCTCCATCATGTTCAAATTCCTTTTCCAACTTCCAACATTACTTTTCACCATGATACCTGACACAATAAGGGATAATTGAAATAGTAGGAGGGATACACCAAAGTTTCCACCTTGAATAACTCCCAACAGACCAAGAATGCCAGATTGTGTAAGAACACTCTTGCTATAGAAGAACCCCACACAAGTGAATGACACAACGACTTGATGGATCTTTGAATGAATTAACCACCTATGGGCATGATTGCATGTACAAATATTTGTTGCCATGATGAGAGAATCCCTCCCACATTTGCCCAAAAGTAGTTGACGAAGTGGGAGATAAGACCTTGTGGTACCAAGAGAGTAATGAGAATGCCACGGTGATGCATGGGAAGCATTTGGCTTGTCACATGACTTGTGTACAATATTAATATCTTCCATGAGTGGAATTCTATGTAGTGTAGGTACTTAATCATTGTGAAAGTTCATGGGATAGGTTGGAATGTGGGGACCCTATTGATAAAAATCACCCCAAAAGTTTTCCTTGTTTCTTGGTTATAATAGTGGTCCACCTCCCTCTTGTTGAATCCAAGAACATGGGGGGATTCCACATAATGGAATGCCTGGATTTCTTTATGAATTTTGAGAAATATTGATCTTAGATGGGTGTTACTTGGAATATTCTTCAACCAAGCATGTCTAACAGTGATTTTAGAGTCACCTAGGACAATGAGATTGTGAATGTCCTATGTGTTGGCCAAAGATAGACCCTAGTAGAGCGCATATGCCTCAAATTTATTGTTAGTGGCCTGACCAATATTACAAGTGAATGAGAACTCGACATTTCCTCTAGGGTCACAAAGTACCCCAGTTGCTCCTGCCACCCCAAGGTTCCCTTTTGAAGCTCCATCGAAACTGATGATATGCCAAGTTTTAGTATGCCTCCACTGTGAGAACTTGATGGGTGAGAATTGAAGTTGCTAGGCTGGCCTGGAGGGAACAAGAAAAACATAGGGTTTAGAGAGAATTGTTGGAACCAATATACTTCCCAACTATTGATAGGTTGAAGGGAGAATGACTTTCAAACTTTCGAATTAAGGTGCTAGGAGAGGATGCCTATGGAATTGATTGCAATAGATGAGGGGTGGGATTTTTTTTATCTTTTTATTTTCTGAAAATAATGTTTAGTTTCACAAAGGCAAATTTTCTAGCATATATATTTTGGGAGGGCCACCCATAACCTTTTGAAAGCAGGCTTATTTAAGAGTATCAACTATAAGAAAATTACCACCTACTAAAGATCTTGCCAAGAGAGGAGGGCCAATAAACTCTTTGAAACAACCCTTGAAGAGAAAATTTCCACACAACCTGAGAAAAAGGACATTCCAAAAACAAGTGAAATGAGGTCTCTTGAGAAGCACAACAAAGTACATACATGAACGGGCCTCTAAAACCCCTTTTAATTAAATTTTCTCCTGATAATTTTTTTCCATTCGCTAGGGTCTAGGATAATATATTTACTTTCGGGATATCGTCCTAGTTCTAGATAGCTCTCTAGAGGTTAGAGGGAGGGGGAAGCATAGCTTGAGATAATAGAATTTCATATCCTTTCCTACATATGTAGTCCTGAGTTCCCTAGCCCTGAGAATATTTATGCATTCTATGAGTAGGGGCATAACCCTGGAGTTGAAGAATGAATTCTTAGGCTTGGCCTAAGATATGAGCAGGGAGATCTCCAAAATCCTAGCCTGAACAACTTCTTTAAGTCTTGTTCCATCTAGAAAGATAAAAAAGAGAATGCTTACCATGATTCCACAACCAAGTGAAAAGAGGTAGGAAAAGATGATCCTAATGCATTAGAGTAAGGCCCATAATGTCATATATTTGATAGGATATGCATATACCATTCCCAAGGATCCAAGTAAGATGAATTTGAAGAAGGGGAAGCGAGGATTTCAACAAATTCCAAACTTATGATCCACTTTCAATTTTAGGATTATTATCTAAATATCTAAGTCTATCTCTTGATAGATAATTCTGATGAATAACCCTTTTCCACCACTCATGTTTCCTCGAAACCATCTTCCAGAGGAGTTTGGAGCCTATGGATATATTAGAGAAGACCAAATCCTTCATTCCCAAGCACCATTAGATTTTGGAGACTTGACGATATTCTGGTTAACTATATAAATTTTTTTGGTATTTGATCTTCCACCTTGCCATAGAAAAACCCTAAGTTCTTGAGCAATATATATTTTGACATTAGCTGGTGCTAGAAGAGAGGAGAATTGAAACATTGGAAGAGTTGATAAGAATGATTTGATGAGGACCACTCTGCCAGCTGGGTTGAGCCATTGATATCCTTACTAAAGAAACTTTGCTTTTATCTTGTCCAATATGTGAAGCCAAGCAGGGGATGACAAGTATTTAAGGTAGATTTGGATTCCTATATATTTAAAAGACTACCACTTATCTAAAAATGAAAATTGCAGTATTCATGCGATAGCTGCCGAATTTTAGGAACTTATGTTCCAAGCGTATAATTGACTTTTGGATGCATTTATTAGTCCTTTAGTGGTCGTTGTGAAGTCATCTAGTGATACATTGAATCTGTTGGCTATAATCATAGCGGCTTCACCCAACAAAATGGTGTCATCAACAAATTGTGAGTGGTTCATCCTTTTTCCCCCTTGGATGATTTTTATCCTAGGAATCAATTTTTGAAGTCTCTCCTTATCTAATTTTCTACTAAGAGCCTCTACCATAAGTATGTGGAGAATATGGGAGGGAGGGAAACCCTGCCTCAAACCTATGGATATTTTGAAAAAAGGGGCAGGCCTTCCATTCACTAGAGGGGTGATCCAAGGATCACAAATGCAAGCTAAAACTTAAGAAATGAGTTTTTCATTGAACCCAAACCTAGTTAGGACTGTAAAGAGGAAGCTATGCCTTACCCTGTTAAAGGAATTATCCATGTCTATTTTAATGACCATTCATTTCTCCGCATGGGTCTGACTTGAATGAATAACCTCTTGGACTAGTAAGATATTGTCCACCATCTGTCTTTTTTCCACAAAACCAACTTGATTTGGAGAAATAAGATTGGGGAGATATGGTTTGAGGTGATCGCCAATTATTTTTGAAATAATTTTATATGACACATTGCATAATGATATAGGTTGGAATCTGGGCAAAGGAAGAAAGATTTACCTCTTTGGGAATCAGAGCCAGAAAGACGAAATTTGTGTTTCCCCCAATTTTTGCTGATCTTTGAACATATTGAATCATTATGAGAAGATCCTTCTTGGTTATGTGCTAACTTTTTTTATTTATTATAAAAATGAGCTTAGAATCCATCTGGGCGAGGGGTCTTGTCTGGATTCATTTGATGGATTACCTCCCATACTTCTTCCTTTGTGACTAATCTGTTCAAATTTTCATTGTCCCATGAGCTAATTAAGGTGGGAATGTTGGCCAACATATTTTCAACTGAGTCTAATTTTGTATTTCCATCTTCTTTATAGATCCTCTCAAAGTAGTTGTAAGTTTCCACTTTGATTTGTTCAAAATATGAAACAATTTCCCCATCCTCATTGGTGATTTCTTTTACTTTATTCCTCCAAATCCTAGATGTCCCTTGATGATGGAAGAATTTTGTGTTTCTATCCCCTACCTCCAACCAAATATTGCGAGATTTGAGGCACTAGAGCTCCTCTTCTAACCTTTGGGATTTTTGGAAATTGTGAAAAGAATTATGCACATCTGGTAGCAACTCTTGCATGACCTGTTCGTTTTCTAACTTATCCCTCATATCTTTCATTTTTCCTGATATTTCTTTGACTTCTAGATATATTTGCTTTGCCTAAGACTTATCCCAAACCTTAAGGGTCTTCTTTATTAGTTTAATATTTTGTTCCCAAATAATGACAGGGGAGCTTATGATCCATTAGTTCCATGTGTTTGAGACAAGATCTAGAAGGGAAGGATCTTGAAGCAAGAGGGGATTAAATATGAAGGGGATAAGACCTAGATTTTCTATTTATGAAAAAAAAGACAGATGGGGTGGTGGTCAAAGCCAACCCAAGGAAGAATAATGGAGGAAGGGATGATAGGATCTTCCAAGAGGGAGCCACTAATTAGAAAGTGATTCAATCTAGCTGTAATATGGCCTAACCCCAACCGTTTATTAGACCAGGTGTATCTTCCCTTGGGTGGTTTAACGTTGATGAGATCAAAGGTGGACATGAAGTCCTGCATATGATATTGGAAGGGGTTCTAGACCAAGTTTCCCCCTTTCTTTTCATTTAAATTTAGAGTTGTATTAAAGTCTCCTTATACAATGTACATGAGATTTTTATTCCTTTCTTGAATATTTAACAGGGAATTCCGGCATGCCAATTTTTTATTGAGGGTATAAGGAATATAAATATTTATAACATGCATAGGAATACCTGAAGGAAGATGAACTAGATGTACCATTAATCAGTGTTATGTGTCTTTCTAGTTTTCCATCCTGAAAACTAGCATATTCTAGAGAGTTTAGAGGCCTCTAGAAGCACCTCTTGAGCTAATAGAAAAACCTCTGCAAGAATGCCAAATATATTCACTATCTTGAAGGATATCATAATTCTTCAATTTAGTTTCCTGGAGCAAGAGGAGATGTGGTTTTTATTCTTTTGATAACTTTCTAATGAAATTCAGTTTACTTTTGCACCCAATACCTCTACAATTCTAGGAAATAATTTTTATCATTTACTAGAGGTTCTAGGGTTTCCCCCCTTAGAGGGGTTGGGTCCTCCTTGATTCTTGGAATCTCAAAGTTCTTTCCAGACATGGCCATCCAATGTACTCTATTTTCTAAGGTCTTTTTCCCTGTTTTTCATAGCATCTCTCCTATGCTAATTTTACTTGCGCCCTACCTTTTTTTGGGGAGAAAAATGAGCATATTATTGATTCGAATCCTCATCCAAGATTTCTAAATGATCCCCTTCCTCTGGGACCATTGGGATTTAAGGACTTGAATATGGTGCTCAAGGAGGAGGTACAACATATTCATGGGATGGGATTCCCTCAATAGCTCTTTCTTTCTGGTGGGAATCTACCTCTCCTAACTTGTGAGACTTGGGATCTATATGTTTTTCTTCACTTTGCTCAACATCCATGCTGGAGAGAGCTTCATATTGGTTTTTAATTTCCATTGGGTTCTTCCTTTGTGGCTAGGTGGAAGTATAAGGTTCTGACGTAGGTCTTGGATTGTAGGGAGCTCTGGGGGGATCCTGAGATTTCTCCTCAATGGCCTGTGAAACCTGTTTGGTTTATTGTGTTCTCTTTTTCAGCTGTTACCATTGCTCGTTGGGTTTTGTTGAAGTTGGATTGGTTTGAGAGTTTCCTCTAGGAAGTTATTTGCAAAGTGCATGTACTCATGTCAAGATTTTCATTTAAACGAGAGTTTTTCATAGTCTATCGTCTATAGCTAAGACCAATTATCAAGAGTGAGCTTGATCAATTCTAGGAGGCCTTTCTCTAAATCTATCTCAACACAAATTGGAGCACATGCTTGCATACCATCTCTGGGTTCAAGTAGATCTATGTATTTAATTAGGTTATTCCCTATGTTCCAAATGGTGTCATCATTCCAATAGTGAATAGGGAGGTAGGGAAAAATAATCCAGGTGGAGACTGGTGGCCACCCACATGTTCCACTAATTCGGAATGGTTCCACATCTTGGCAAATTTTCTATGGTTTTTCGGGTCCTAAACGTTTGGGGATATTTTGAGGCCCTAAAAGAATTTTTTGGCATGGTAGTGCCTAATAGATGCAAAAGGCATGTATTGGGATGTTTAGAATGTGTACTTATCAACTAGACCTTTCCAATGGGCTACTGGGCGCCCCAAACGAATATTGTATGCAAAAGTAACACCCCTGGGAAGTTGATGTATCAACTAACCACATTGGGGCCCATAAACCTTTCGGCGTTTCATCTTCTAGGGTTAGGTTTTTGGATGTTTAGGGTTTTATCATTGATGGTTTATGTTAAAATTCATTTTCAGCCTCTTTATAATCAACTTCTTGTGAATGATCATAGCCCTCAGATCTCTATCTTCAGAGATAAGCTACCACAATTCTAGCTAGCTTGTGTGATTTGAATTTTAC
Organism: Picea mariana; assembly: GCA_032191745.1. Classification (NCBI taxonomy): domain Eukaryota; kingdom Viridiplantae; phylum Streptophyta; class Pinopsida; order Pinales; family Pinaceae; genus Picea; species Picea mariana. Next base: position 15,951 of record JASDQU010501938.1, read on the forward strand.
AGTCTTTTGTATTTCAGATAATCATTAATGGAATTTGACTTTAATTTTATTATTGTGTTTCTTGCAATATCTTTGTGTGTTTCCTTGTTATATCTTTTCCTTCATGTCGTTCTCAATATAATCCAGATCAGTGGTATCAGAGCAATATGCTCCTTGTCGTTTCTTAGCGCATGTCCTCAACAAGGTCAGGGTATAGATATTTGGGTCTTGAGTTAGTTTCTCTTGAGGACAACCGCTCTCGCTAGCCCAAGTGACCTCCCATGTCGAAAGAAAAGAGAGATGATGAGGTAAGAGATCCTATCAAACTATTGCTCAAGGAAGCCCTCGCGCAACAAAGGAACAATATGATAGATAATTTCTCCCAGATCCTTCGATGACTTCCAATAGCGACAATGACACCTTCAACCAACAATCACTTCATAGGTGCGACACCCTTTAAGGTACAAGTTAACTTTGATATTCCTTTATTTGAATGCCAGATAGATTTCGACACTTTGAAAAAATGGTTAAGTTTGATAGAGGGTTATTTTTCTATCCAAAGTTTTTCCAACAGTAAAAAGATAATGACTGCGCTCTTTAAGGCTCTTCCCCATGTTGGATATTGTTGGGAAACTTACTATGAACAACATGCCAGAGATGAGTTTGCAATTTTTGGGCCAGAACCCACATGGCGGATTTTTTCGATTCCCTCATGGAGAAATACTACCTTGTTGGAAACTGTGATAACTAGTACACGAGATGGACATCTCTACATCAAGAGAGAGACCAGATGGTGCCAGAGTACACCAACATCTTCCATACCTTGCATACAAATTTGGGTATTAAATAATCTGAGCGACACCTGGACCTGAAGTACCACAATGGCCTACATAGGTACATATAAACATATATGGACTTCTCAGACATCTCTTCACTAGGAGTCGCTTACCGATATGTTGTTAAGATCGAGCAAAATTTCAAGCAAAAGAATAAGTAGGATTTCAGCTCTGCAAACCCATCGCACCATAAATTTAGTAAATGTTTCCCTAAGTTCCAAAGCAAAGGACAAAGGAAGGATGGCTATCCCCAGGCCAACCAGTCCAAGTCACCAACAAAGAAGGGTAACATGAAGTCGAAGGACACTGGAAAGTGGTGTGAGTTCCATAAAATCCCTTGGCACAACACTAATGATTGTCACTACAAACTGTCATTGTTGGCTGTGGTGAAAGTCTCAGAGTCAGATGATGACTTAGAATCTGATTCAAAACCAAAAAAGGGAAAATGAATCATTGACACAGAACCCAGTGTCACTGTCACTACCACAAAATCCAGCCAGAGGAACCAAAGGATCTTGAATAAGGGGAACACCTCTTCCACTCACAGATGTGGGTGAAGGTGACTCCCATCCATTTCATTGTTGAGAACCTTAGCCAGAAGAACCTAACCTTAGCAGAGGTCATCAAGAGGTTGAACCTAACAAATATGCAACATCCTCATCCATACACCATTGATTGGTTTATCCTGGGACAAGACATCCGCATCAACCAACAATGTTGCCTACACTATGACATCAAACCCTTCAAAGATGAGGTATTGTGTTATGTTTACCCCCTTGAAGTTTGTGACATTATTTTAGGTCAACCATATATGTGGAAGCATCATGATGTTTATGATTGTAGGCTCCGTAATGTCATTATTACTTTGGGAGGTCAACTCTACAGGGTACCAGAGGGAGTCCCAACTATTGCAGTCTCTTTGATCTTTACAAAGTAATGTGTAAAGGTGGTTTCATATACCGGAAGATTTGTCCTCTTTATGGTCTAGTTGGAAGGTGAATGAAAGGTCACTGCAACCACAAAAACCTCTACACGAGGTCTCTCTACACAACAACAACATGTGGATAAGATAGTAGAAGAGCATAATGACATATTTTCCTTGTCTACTGGGGTGCCTTTTCATTGTCATGTAAAACACTTAATTGATTTGAATCTCGATTCTCCTATGCCTAATGACCCTATATATAGGCATTCTATTATGGAGAATGAAGAATTCAAACACCAGATCCAAGAGCTAATTTTGAAGGGCCACATTAGACCAATCTCCTCACCTTGCGGGAACCCAATTTTTTTGACAGAGAAGAAGGACATGACATGGTGAATTTGTATTGATTACAGAGCCCTGAACAAGATCAGAAGAAAAAACCAGCACTCCATCCCCCAAATTGATGATCTTCTTGATCGGCTCAAGGGAGATAAATTTTTCAGTAAGATTGATCTAAAGTCAAGCTACCATTAGGTGCCAACTGAGAAAAATGATGTATGGAAGACAACCTTCATGTCTAAATAAGGTATCTTAGAGTGGTTGGGCATGCCTTTCATCTAGACTAATGCCTGACCAAATTCATGCAGATGATGTATGATATATTGTGGCTATTCACAAATTTCTTTGTGATTGTATATTTGGATGACGTCCTCATATTTAGCAAAACCTAGGAGGAACATTTGAAGCACATTCAACAGGTCTTGGGCACCTTATGACAACACAAGTTATATGTCAATTTGGAGAAGTGTTCCTTCAACATGTAGAGAATCCAATATTTGGGATACATCGTGGATGAGCATGGTGTGCATGTGGATCCAAACAAGATCCAAATCATATGTGATCGTCCGGCCCCAAAGAAAGTGACCGAGATACACAACTTCTTGGGCCTTACCAACTTCTATGACATGTTTTTGTTGGGGTTCTCTCATATTGCTTGGCCCCTAATCCAAGTGACTAAGGGTGGAGCAAAGGCCAAGTTTGTTTGGGTCGTGCCCCATCATAAAGAATTTGAGGATTTGAAATTCCACCTCAGCTCAACACCAATCCTTATTCTTCCAGACCTACAACAACCATTTGAGATTGACACATATGCTTTAGATTATGCTATCGATGCAATCCTCACTCAACATGGGCATCCGATGGCCTATCATAGTGAAACACTATCTGACGTTGTTTGTAGATACCCCACCTATGACAAAGAGATGTATTCCATTGTGCAAGCATGCCGATAGTGGAAGCATTACATTCTAGAGAAGGAAATGATCATCCACATTGATCATAGGCCTCTATAATTCATGTAAACACAGGGAAAGTTATAGAATGATCACCATCAGAAGTGGTCCATGTACTTGCAACAGTTCCACTTGAGCATCAAGTACAAGAAGGGAAGCACCAACCATGTCATATATTTCCTCAGTCGACCTTTGGTTGTGGCACTAAGCACAGTTCTTAGTTCCTGTGGGCATGAGACGTCCAGGTGGCCACAATTATACAATAATGACTCTAACTTTGCTGCTCCCTATCAGAAATTGAGTGGAGACAAACCAGTTCCATACTTTCATCTCTAGAATGGAATGATATGCCATCTAAGTCATCTTTGTGTCACTTCAAGCGAATGTGCAAATATTATTTGGGAATCTCATTGCAGTCGGGTGACAAGACACTTTGGTGCAGAAAAAATAGTGGCAGTACTACAAAAACATTTTTATTGGCCGAAGCTTCAACAAGATCTCTACAAGTACATCAAATCTTGCATTGCCTACACCATTTCCAAACCCACCATTAAGAAATAAGGGATATACATGCCTTTGCCTACTCCCGATAGGCCTTGGGAGTCCATCTCCATGGATTACATGTTTGATTTGCCTTCAACCAAGCATGGGAATGATTGTGTCTTCGTGGTCGTTGATTGATTCTCTATGATTACAGTTTTGGCACCCTACAAGAAGAGCATCATAGTTGAGGCCACTTCTAAGCTCTTCTTTGAATGTGTTTGGGTTCATTTTGAGCTCCCATGGACCATTATTTAGATCGAGATAGTAGGTTCTTGAGTACTTTTTGGTCCAACCTATGGTTGATGATGGATACCAAGTTAACCAAATCGACTACCTTCCACCCACAGATTGATGGAAAAATAGAGGTAGTCAATAGGATGATTGTCCATATCCCGAGAATGTACAATTCCAAACAACCATGCACATGGGATGAGAGCCTTCCTTATGTTCAACATAGCTACAATAGATCCCTCAATAGCTCTATTTGCCACAACCCTTTTCCGGTGTGCTTGGGGTTCTAGCCATCAGCCTCCATTGATGTATCTCTACACATTGCAGGTGCACAAGAAGAATTCTCTCATACTCAGAATGAGGTTGATAGAGAAACCAAATTTGTTGATCAAATCCAACACATTCAACAATAGATTCATGAAATTTTGCAGAAAACCAATGACAAGTACAAGTAGTGCCACGATAAGCATCGGGTACCACATAAGTTTCAGGTGGGAGATAAGGTATGGTTGCATTTGCAGAAATAGTGCCTCACAGGACCCCATCGAAAGATTTTCCCACTCCGATATGGGCCTTACATCATCACCAAGGTTGTAGGTGAGAATGATTTTGAATCAAGTATCCCCCCTTTCCTTGGCTTGCACCCAATATTTGATGTGGAACTACTTCAACCATATTTTCCACCTCTCCTGGACACTTAAGATGAAACCAAGCACTTGGCCCCTACATAACTCAATATTGAATGCATTGAAAGAGAAACATTTGATAGGATCATGGACACCAAGACAAAGGGAACCTGCCAACAGAACATACAACTCTATTGGGTCGTCAAAGTAGGGCAGTTTCTTCACCAGGGCAAGTGGCTCACTAGGAGTTTGATTCAACATAAGTCTCCCCATCTGATGGAGGAACTTGAATCAATGGGGACCATTACTTTACAAGGGAGGAGGATTGATCTAGGTGGATATTGGTGGCCACCCACCTGTTTCACTAATTCAAAATGGTTCCACATATTGACAAAGTTTCTACGGTTTTTTAGGTCCCAAACTTTCGGGGCTGTTTTGAGGCCCTAAATGATGTTTTTTTGAAGTGGCAGTGCACATTACATGCCAAAGGCATGTATTGGTCCATTCAAAATGTGCTTCTCGGCTAGAAATTTTCAACAGACTATCGAGTGCCCCAAACAAAGATCGTATGCAAAATTAATGCCTCAAGGAAGTTGATGTATCAACTAATCGCATCAGAGCCCACAAACCTTTTGGCATTTCATCTTCTAGGGTTAGGTTTTTGGATGTTTAGGGTTTTCTAATTGATGCTTTACATTAAAATGCCTTTTCAGCCTCTTTCTAATAAAATTCTTATGAATAAGTGTAGCTGTCACATCTTTATCTTCAGAGATAAGCTACCACCATTCTAGCTAGATTGCGTGCTTTGCATTTTACAGTCTTCTGTATTTCAGACAATCATTAATAGAATTCAAGTTTAACTGTATTATTATGTTTCTTGCATCTCTGTGTGTTTCCTTATTACATCTTTTCCTTCATGTCATTCTCAATATATAATTTGGATCACAAACAGACCTAGACTTGGATGACCGAGGGTATATCAATTTTCAGATGAAAGTCTGGAGTCTAGGGGTTGAGATACATACCTCTAGATCCCATGAAATAAGGACCTCTTCAGAAGATCAAATCTCAATTTTCTTTTTCTTCAAAAAGGAAGGCGAAGAAACCCTTGCCACCAAAGGAATGAGAGAGTTGACCTTTTTTCAGGGGTCTTCAATTTTTCTCAACCCAAATCACCATTTCTTAGGGAGATGGCCACATGAATGTAAATTGACCTATCAAACCATTTTCCGCAAAGCACAAAGTAAGATTTCTAGAGTTATCTTGAACTAGGACACTCGAGATCTGATTGAATTTTTTTACAAAGAGAGACAGGTGTTGCTTGGAATATTTGGGGAGGGAAGCAACTAGAGATGTGAAAGAGACCATATCAAAGGAAGGGGGGCTAGGGAACCATCACCCCCACCAGAGGCCGAAKCCATGCGGGCTCACGGGATAGGGTTACAACAAAAGGCTTCAACAATGCATGCAAAAATCTTATCTTTAATATTAATAACACAATATGATATTAYTAATGATTGCATCTAATTAGTTAAAGGGAGTCTTAATTGCCAAATTTATTCCCCTAAGGCATGAGCCCCTCCAGTACCTCTTCACCCGATAATCATTGTTGGTMCCTTCTACAAGTGGGGGATTGATTTTATGGAGTGTCATCTCACCTCCACCAATGTCCATAAGTACATTGTTGTGGCTATCAATTGTTTCACCAAGTGGGTTGAAGCCATGTTGATGGTAAATAACTCCACAACAATTGTAACTGACTTCTTCATTAATCATGTTATCACATGTTTCAATGTCTTGAAATGATTTGTCTTTGACCATGGCACGCATTTTGAGGATGTATTTTAGCAAGGGATAATTGTGCATTTAGAGTTTGTGGACATGTTTTCATTGGCATACTATGTATAGGGGAATGACCAAGATGATGATGTTAACAAAATCCTCAAAATAACGATCCAACAGACTGTTGAAAAACAAAAATCTAATTGGCATCATATGTTATTCTCTACATTGTAGGACTATATGAAATCTATTAAGAATGCCATGAGGTTTATACATTTTCAACTTGTCCATGACATAGAGAAAATTTTACCCATTGATTGTGAGATACCTTCCCTCCATTTGGCCATTGCAAATTTACCTAATACCACCACATTAGAACAAAGACTAGTCACATTAGAGCAGGTGGATGATGATTATCCCGCTATCCTACAACATAACAAGGCTGTGAAAAAAACTCTAAAGGTCACTATGACCATCATTTCCACTCTCACTCATTCCATGATGGTGATCTAGTCCTATTTTATAACCAAGTTCATGATACACCGAGTCACAAAATTTTGAATCCTTATGGCAAGGCCCTCATGTCATCAAATGTTTATTGGGAAATGGGACATTTTTTATTGCAATATTGATAGTGAACTTCTTAATAAATCCCCGTTATGTGTTATACTTGAATAAATTCTATCCTTAGGGCTATAAATATACAACATTTTTTCTATTGTGGCTTTTCCTTCATTTGTTTTACCACATGTTTGATTTACAAGACTTGTGATTTTATTTTGTTTCCTTTCCAAATGGATCATCGATATTTTTTTTACATTGATTTTGCAATGGCATGAGTTTCTACACAAAGAATATGGCCTCGAGAACTTGGGCTATTTATTCACCTTTGCATATGCTCTTCCATTAAAGTAATATTTACATTGGCTCTCTCACCAATAGTCATGCTGAAAATGTTGTTGTGATTGGCTTACTTGCCGATGCTCTCTAGTTTCACTTTCATCACCTTCCTGTTCATTGTTGGGTCACCAAAATATCATCTTTCACACCCTTTTCCCTTGACTTTTAATCATTTTCTGTTTTCCCATAACCTTGCATTAAGACCTTTTTAATGTTGATATGAGGGATTGGACTTATTATTTTACAATGCATTTATTTTGGTATTTTAAGTGAGGTTATGATTAAATATTAGAAAAATAACACATTCTTACTTAACCTTGAAAGTTGGGTTAGTTTGGTGATGATTACAGCTCCAATTGGAGTTTGCAACAATTCTTACTTTTATCACCTAGCTCTAAATTCAAATTTCTTCTTCAATGATTGAAGATTTGTCATAGATTTGGATCATCATCAACTATCTTGGATGTGGAAAGAATCTTGGACGATATACAAGATTAGTGTGATTTGTTGTGAATTATTAGAAAAAATATTGTAATCATTTACTAGTTGGCTTTTAGTTTTTACTTATTAGTAAATGGTTGGAACCACATGAGAGAAAAGTGGATATGAATTTATTAGTTGTTTATCCCATTATCAAAGCAAACTCATGTATAAATAAGAGTGCCTTATCCATTCCAAGGGGAGGACTCTTGGAGCAAATGTCCAATTCATGATGGAGTGAATAAAACATTTAAGAATATTCTCTTATATGGATTGTAAGTATGTAATTTTATCGTGTTTTATGATTTGATTAAATTCTATGATGCTGTAGTTTAATTTTAATTCACTGCCATGAATTTTTAGGAGATAGAGCTTGCTCCATGAGAGCATGGTGGTTCTTTATTTTATTTATGTAATTTTATATTGTAGTTAGATTTCTTCATTAAATACAAACATGGTGTGTTTTTTTTCTGCAAGAATGGTGTGATGGTTTAAATTGCTTGCTTTTACTTTGAAGATTTGATTGCTTAATTTGCTTAGGCTTTACTTTATTTTCATGCTTTTAAAAAGTGTGTTAACGACCATGTGTGGTTTGTTTCCACAAATTTTAGGAATTTGTTAACCCTAAGATATTGAAAGAGATGTGAAGCCATAAGACTCAAATCTATTACTATAATATATTTGGATTATGTTTTCTATCACAAGATTGATTTGATTTGGTTTTATGCTTGGTAAAGCTATGAAAGTTGTTAAGTATTGACTTGTGGAAATGATTTATTGAGTGAATTACATTTTGAATTTAGTAGGATTAGTTTAGCTGCCTAGTCTTACATGTAAAATGCGGTCCTACATGTAAAATGCGAGTGTTTCACAAGTTTAAGAGCTCTCTGATTGATAATTTAATGATCAACAATTTATATAATTACATTTCCTGACATTCATCTTGATTCTTAATTACTTGTAGCATATTTGAATAACTGTTACTCTGTCGAGAATCCTTTCCTTTTTAAAAATTATCTACATAGTATTGGTTAGACAAATTGATCTCATTATGTTTATTCATATTAAGAGGAGTCTTAATAGATCTGTATATTATATTGCAAATCAAATCATAAGGTGACACTTATTACATTCATCATAATGAAATCAAACATTAAATGTCCTAACATAATACACTACCATCATTTTAATTCATATGTGTATGTGTTTAACATAATACATTACCATCATTTTAATTCATATGTGTATGTGTTTGTGTGTATTTTTTTCCACGAGATTTTTTTTTATTTTTTATATTTCGAGGTAAAATATACATGTTTCGGTCCTTTTCAAAGGATTGTTAATTGTCATCACATTTCTCTTTTCCATCATCTATTACAGTTCTGATTATATAGAGAAATCTGAAAAACACCACCCCTGCCGATCCACTTTTCTATCTCTCTTTTCCATCATCTATTACAGTTCTGATTATATAGAGAAATCTGAAAAACACCACCCCTGCCGATCCACTTTTCTATCTCTCCAAATAATGACATAAAAAAATTATACTATAAGGGATTTCTCCTCCGAGAGGAGCCCCTCATGGAATTCTTGGATGACAAAAACGCCATTGTCCAGCCTTAAAGCATATTTTGATATCTGTTAGCTGAGGAGTTTAATTCTCTATAAATGTGAAAGAAAGAAAAATAGTCCAGATTTTCCAAGAGTTCCTTTATATGACCCAACAACGGTTGAAGACGAACCACCTGTACTTGAATCTCTTTATTAGCGCAGTTCGTGACACATTTTGAATCCCCCATTATTTGAACTCTTTTAATATTTTTGGAACTTACTAAAAAACCAAGGACCAGAAAGCCGAGAACTCCGCTTTCATATTTGTTCCCCATCCTGGGAAATATATGAATTCAAAATAATGTGCAACATCCAAATGTAAGATAGCACCATCACCACATCTCAACAGGATGTCCTGACATGCCCCATTGAAGAAGGCCCGAGGAAAATCGAGATCCACTTCTGGCATTACAAGGTGGCGTTTCTTTGGTATTTTTTAACGAACCTTATACTCACAAGCCTGTTTGGAAATAAGCCCCGCCACAACCTCCTCATGAATATAACAGTTTTGGAATATGCTGAGGTTTCTATCTCACCATAAAAAAATATACAAAATTGCAAGGAAGAGATCTATACTCTAAAACTTTCAACTCCATGCATCCTTCAAACCATTCTTCTAAGCATCTTTCCAACAATCCAACTGATATTTTGAAATGAGGACCGACGAATTCCCATACACGACGAGAATGAGATCACATAATGAAAAGGTGATTGGTCAATTCCTCATTCGATCTGCACATAGTGCACCAACTTGGACCTATCCATCCCCTTCTCAAACCCACATCCCATGTTAACAATTTTTTCTCCATCACCAACCCTAACAAGATCTCCATTTTTAATGGAGCATGCAGTTTCCAGAGAGGGGGCCACCACCATTTTTGGATACCATTGAAGTCTTTTTTTCCGCCAACGATAAATATCCAAGTTTTACCACATAATCCCCATAAAGCAGATTTCAGGTCTGTTGATGTTGATGCCAAAACAAGAGTGTTTTGAAACCAACATCTCAACTTCCCCTACCTTAAGAATTCTCTCTTCCATCGTATTTGTAATGACAAATTTCACGACCCTGATTGGTTTATACTGTCCAAGCCGATGAATCTGATCTTGGGCCTACTGTTCCACTTTGCAATCTGATCTTGGGCCTACTGTTCCACTTTGCAGAAGCATCCTTCTGTAACATAAGCACAATCTCTTCCCTCAAAGCATTAATCTTCCTGCTGGTAAAAGAACAAAAATGGACATCGAGGATGTTTCCTCTTGTGGTGACTGTAAACGACATGAATGGTATAAGCTCCATAGGTTGGTTGCCACTGGTGCCTATTATCTTCCATTTATGGTCCAAACACTATTATGCTTTGCTTAACATCTATCAGTAGAAAACGATTGTTATAGCAACCAAAAGAATATGTAGAGATCCGTTTCGATTTGGTTTTCCCTTTATGATAACTATATGTGCAGGTAGATTAATATCCCATATTAAAATTGCTGTACATAAAAGCGTTGAAAGGCTGCGATCTCATGATTTCTTTGAGCAAATGGTACTAAAATCTTTGCAGGAAAACCAATACTTGCTGACAGATTGTCTGGATAGGCAACATATGGTTGCAACTGGTGTAGATTTTGTAACAGAAGTAGTATGATAATTTGTTCAACTTGATGACTCATGAATCTCCATAGATAGTGTTCTTATATTGTTTTGGCAACAGAGATTTACCCCAGTCCATGTAGTTAATATTGACCCCTTAAGAAATAAAACGTGAAGCATCAACATAATATGTTTTTATAAAAACATCAAGAGTAATATCATTTATGAATTCCATAACCATAACCATAACCTCCAGTAAATTTTCATGTAGTCATCCCACCCTTGAACTCTAGTTGTTTCCTGAGAAAGGCAGGGCCTCTAATGCAGAACAACAACAATGGCGCGATGTCTCAACTATGTGGAGAAACTGAGGAACTACTTTCTTTAACTCATCAATTAATCCTGGTTTTGATCTTAGGGCATAAGGAACCACTGATCGGGATGGCTTTGCATTATCATGCCCTTATATATAATAAACATCCACCAATTGGGGTGAGTCTATTTTTGTTTTTGGCGTAACATAGAATGATGTAAACAATTCATTCAAGTATTGTATCAACTTCGCAAGACTTTGATTGAAACCTGTTTAACATATATAAATGACCAACTATCGTCATTGTTAACTCAACATGGCCCAACACAAAGAATCCGAGAGATGAAATTTTCCACAAGACTTTTCGTAGAGTTTGCCCATTCTTTTTTGTGACAGTCTGAGAATAACCCCGCGTTGTGAAGATGTCTGACTAGCTCTTCCAACAATTTATGAGTGCCTATCGAACCCACCCAAGGATCCTCTCCAATTCAGATCTTTTTCCCACAACCTATTTTCCAAGCCAACCATTTCCCAATCATTGGGAAGGAATCGACCATTGCTTTCCAGACAATAGAACTACTTAGAACAGATTTGTGAGGTTTACAAATCCATTCTTCTATGTTTGAACCTCCCAAATATTTAGCTGCTATAACTTTTCCAAACAACATTTGATTGTGAATAAGCCTCCACAGGCTTTTTGCGTTCAAAGCTATGTTGAATCTGACCGAGTTCTTTATCCCATACCCTCCCAATTCTTTTGGCATTGCCAACTTTTTCCATTTGACCAAAGGGATGCAATCGACCTCTTTTTCTCCAGACATTAAAACATAGTTTTCATATTTGCATTAGTATCCCTTTAGGTAACTTAGCAATTGAGGCTCAAAAAACTGGAATACTAGACAACACTGACTTGACGAGAACCAGTTGCCCACAACTGACCCACAACCCCATACACGCCTAAATTTTCTTAACAAGCCAGAACCAATCTTTGAAACAATATGCATTTGGCAACAAATGAAATCCCAAGTATTTAAAACAGACATCAAGATCGACCCGCGTGTATGGAAGGAGAGACCTCATAAGGGACTTAAAGTCATCTTTTAGAGCATGAGTACGAATACAGGACTTTTCCTGATTAATTTCCATCCCTATAGCTTGACAAAAAAGAATCAGAAATATCTTCACATCCTCAATGAATAAGATGTGAGTTAAAAAAACCGAATCAGAAAAGTGTAGGCTTTTGTATCTTTTGATGAATTTTGAGCGATTAATTAATATTGTGAAGGAAGTCGAGAATATGCAACTTATAATCAAGTTAACATAGTGAATATTCATGCCCAATTGTATTAAATCAAGACGCAGAAAAACCCAACCGACTTTATCATAAGCCTTGGAGAGGTCAATTTTCAATGCAAAGGCTGGGATATTCCAAGTCTTGATAGTATGTAGAGCTTCCTGAGTTAAAGAGACTGCGTCATGAATTTGACGGTTAAATAAAAAACCAAACTGCTCCTCTGTTATAAATTCATTCAGCATGGGCTTCAATCTATTTGCAATGATCTTGGTTATCATTTTATAGATCAGGTTACAAC
>JASDQU010501938.1:39076-52803 GCA_032191745.1 Picea mariana
GCCTCCACAGGCTTTTTGCGTTCAAAGCTATGTTGAATCTGACCGAGTTCTTTATCCCATACCCTCCCAATTCTTTTGGCATTGCCAACTTTTTCCATTTGACCAAAGGGATGCAATCGACCTCTTTTTCTCCAGACATTAAAACATAGTTTTCATATTTGCATTAGTATCCCTTTAGGTAACTTAGCAATTGAGGCTCAAAAAACTGGAATACTAGACAACACTGACTTGACGAGAACCAGTTGCCCACAACTGACCCACAACCCCATACACGCCTAAATTTTCTTAACAAGCCAGAACCAATCTTTGAAACAATATGCATTTGGCAACAAATGAAATCCCAAGTATTTAAAACAGACATCAAGATCGACCCGCGTGTATGGAAGGAGAGACCTCATAAGGGACTTAAAGTCATCTTTTAGAGCATGAGTACGAATACAGGACTTTTCCTGATTAATTTCCATCCCTATAGCTTGACAAAAAAGAATCAGAAATATCTTCACATCCTCAATGAATAAGATGTGAGTTAAAAAAACCGAATCAGAAAAGTGTAGGCTTTTGTATCTTTTGATGAATTTTGAGCGATTAATTAATATTGTGAAGGAAGTCGAGAATATGCAACTTATAATCAAGTTAACATAGTGAATATTCATGCCCAATTGTATTAAATCAAGACGCAGAAAAACCCAACCGACTTTATCATAAGCCTTGGAGAGGTCAATTTTCAATGCAAAGGCTGGGATATTCCAAGTCTTGATAGTATGTAGAGCTTCCTGAGTTAAAGAGACTGCGTCATGAATTTGACGGTTAAATAAAAAACCAAACTGCTCCTCTGTTATAAATTCATTCAGCATGGGCTTCAATCTATTTGCAATGATCTTGGTTATCATTTTATAGATCAGGTTACAACAAGAGATTGGCCTAAAATCCGCAAAGGATTTAGCCTCTTGTGACTTAGGAATGAGAGCAAGAAAAGTTCTATTAAAAGAACCCAACATTTTATCGGAATATTGAGACTCTTGGACCACTTTGAGAACATCTCCCTTATTCAAATCGCAGAAAACCTAAATAAAATTCAACAGTTAATCCATCAGGGCCCAGACTTTTTCTTTTCTGGAAGTCCTTGAGAGTGCATAACACTTATTCTTCAGAGATATTCACAAGAAGGATATGATTCATTTCTTCAGTAAAAACTCTAGGAAAGAGGTCAATCACCATGAGAATTTTAGAAATTAGACATCCCCTTAGTTCTTTGACAAGAGTAGAATAGAAAGTAGTTCCAACCTTAAAAATTTCTGAGTGTGATTTACGGACTTGGCCACTTTGATCCATAATTTCTGAGATGGTGCTTAAATTTTTCCGGAATTGGGTGAATCTATGGAAAAATTTCATGTTACTGTCTCCTTCTTTAATCCATATTGCCCTGCTCTTAAGGCACCATTTAGTTTCCGCTACAACTAGCACATTCTGGTGTTTTTTAAAAATCCTTCCTAAGGATTCCACTTTCGAGGAGGAAAGTGATCTCGCCGGTTTATCGACTAGTATGGATTCAAGATTCCTTTCCACCTCTTTTAGTTCAGACAGAGTTTTATCATTGAAAAATTGAGCCCAACGTTTGGATAAAGAAGTAATTTTAGAAATATTGCAGGCGCACTGATGCATATATGAAGAATGATCATACTCTTTAAAAGGATCCTAGGCATTTTTAATCAGTGATATATACTCGTTGAATTTCATCGGAGAAGGAGGCTTTTTTTTCCAGGAGGCTCAATTTTTAAGAGAATTGGAAGGTGGTTTGAATACCCCATTGAAACCCAAGAGGACCATCTCCAACCTTGATTGAGTAGATCTTTGGAAACTAGAAAGCGATCTAATCATTTTGCAACAAAGTTTACCCCTTTCCTTCCATTACTCCAAGTCCGTGACAATTTGACCGGTTCTAAATCGACCATGCAATTTTTACAAATCCAATTAGAGAAAAAAGACTCTTGAGGGTCCATGTGAGGAGAATCCCCCAAAATTCTCTCAATGAGAGCATGAAGTTTAAGTTCCCTCCCATGATTAGATTAAAACCCCCCATCACACTAGAGGAGATGAGACCTTCCGAGAATAAGGGTCTTTCCGCATAGGGCGCATATAAATTGATAACCTTAAAATAGAAACTTAAAACACGATCCTCCAAATCCACCACAATCCCGGAGGGAATCACTTGAAAACACTTGGTTATGAGGCTAGGAGACCAAGTTGTAACAAGTCCCTCTGACATACCGACCAAATCTGAAGAGCAAAAGGTCCATCCTTTTAAAAAGGGTCTTAAGGCTTCTTCAACCTCATGTCTAACACACATAGTTTCTTGTAACATTACAATATCAAGTTTATGAATAAGAACTAACCGCTTGAGGACAATCACTTTCAGGGGTCCCCCCATACCCCGAGAATTTAAAGACAAAATAATCATTAAGAAACCCCTGCATGGGTTGTCCCCGCTCTAAGAGCCCGAAAGATAGTATCCTATTTCCCATTTCGAATATCTTTTTTGGCTTGAATTTGAGTTAGGGATAAGTGAGACTTTCTCCCTACCTGTCCCCCACTATCCTTATCCATAGAAAGACCACTAAACAATGAGTTAACCCCTTTGGCTTTGACCTTCGATCTAAGGAGGTGGTATGGATTTACAAAATTAGAAGACATAAGGGAATCTGAGGAGACTGGGGAGCTTGACAAATTAGGATCTTGACAACAATGAACAAGAGATGAAGGCCTTGGATTGGAGACATGACAAGGGGGAATATCCGTAGAAGAAGGCTCCACCATTAGTTTCACAGAAGAATCCAAAAGGGGGGAGGATGTACATCTGAATTTTTAGGAATCTTTGGAGGAGGAGACCCTAAGCAATGACTAGCACTGCACTTAACTTTATTTAACTGGTTCAAGGAGAGAGAGACATAGCTCTTAATCGCCACAACGATGCTTGGAGATTTGGGAGGCACAAATGTGTTTGATTTACTTCTTGAAGAATTTTGCTTGCCACAGGAATTGACATGGTTTTCCCATCTTTTTACGCCATTATTCTTCTCCTCACCAATTTCGTGCTTCCAAATATTTTTGAAAGGGGGGAATTAGATGCAGGTCTTCATTGTCAATGTTTAATTGAAACCTCCACCGGAGATCTAGCTAAAGAAATTACAAACAAATCTTATCAAGAAAGGAAGAGAGATTCAATATGGAAGAATGAGAAAATATACTCACACTACTCCAATGAGATGATGATTGATACATAGATGATGAACAATATGATCAATATGATATAATGAATGAGTGGAATACACTCATATATAGGACATAACATTCCATAATAGGATAATGCATGCATGCATAATAACATAATAGTGATGATCTAAAATAGAAAGTCTAAAATAGAACTAGTGAGTTAACTCCCACTAAACTAGTGTGCCGAAAATATAAATTTCTCCAACACCCCCCTTGAACATCACTATGGAGTAAAAAATGAGTTCCGACTACTAGGCCATATTAGGTACTCATGTACAATGCAACTAATGAACACTCAATAAAAATGAGAAAAGAGGGAAAACCACGTGGGAAACCCCCCCCACAAAAGACAATGCATCAAAAGAAGTAAAAGGCAACTGCTAGGAAACTGTGTTTTTCACTGCAAGAAGATCTCACAAAGTCTAAAACTGTTGCTCACTGAAAGTCTTCGTGAAGATGTAGAAATATTTATGGATCTGATGAAGTCCTTTAGAAATCTGTCTAGCCTTGTACCTCTTGATCCTGTGGACCCATCTACACCTGAAAATGTTCCTTTCTGGTGGAAGTGGAACTAGATGCCAAGTCTGATTCTTTAGGAGTGAGTCATACTCCTTTTGCATGGCTTCTTGCCATAATGGATTTTCCATAGCCTCACTATAGAGTTGTGGATCAGAAAATTGAACCATATAGCAATGCATGGGCATCAAAAGTTCTGAAGCTGAAAGTACATGAGAAGGATCCTCATGATGAGATTGAGTCCTCCTCGAATCCAATGGATTCCCTGCAAGAAGACCTACTACCTGAAGTGTGAACTATTCCCTCTTGGGCATCTCCTGAAGCTTTGTTGTTGGCTTCTTATCTGGCTGTACTAACTGCTTATTTCCATGTACAAAATCTGAGTGTATGGAATCATATCTGATGAATGAAGTTGATGGAAGCACAAGAGCATTTGCATGTTGCACTGGAGATGCATGCAAAGTACTCTCCTTATGTGTAAGTAGAAAAGAGGAGTTATTGTCGGAAAACTTAGTGAATTTATACAACCTTGACTTGTGATCCACCTCTCCAATTGCAATGATGGAATTGTCATGCATATCAAGTACAAAAACTGAATCTGATGTAAATTCAACCTTTTTACCTTTCTGAGTGATCTGATAAACTGTGGGTAGATTCATAGAAAGATTTGGAACATGTAAGACATTCTCAAAACTGCCATTATGGAGTTCCACTCTACCCTCTCCTGCTACAACTACTAGAGTATCATCCCCCATGAGAATAGGGGGTCCTGAGCATGAGCTCAAAGAAGTAAAAACTTCCTCTTTTGCTGCCATATGATGTGATTCGCCATAATCTATAATCCATGAATTATATGAGGAATTAATTGCAACAAGAGAACGATGATTACCTTTCTTAGACACAAAATCTTCTTCCTTCTTCTTTTTGACTCCTTCCAGAATGAAGTTTCCAAGGTTGTTCTGCTGAAGTACATTAGCCATAAGATCGATCTGTTTCTTGATGCATGTGGAATCATGATGATTCGGTTTATTGCAATAAGTGCACTGCTTTCCCTTCGTCTTCTTCTTCTTTTTGGAACCTGAACCCGAAGAATCCTTGAAGGGTTTGGAATATCCCTCCTTTTCCTCTGGATGTTGTGATTTCCCCTTTCCTTTATGTTTGGATGATCCTTTTCCATCATGCATGGTGAGTGCATGTTCTTTAGGATCCTTGATTAGGTCCATATGAATGAGTTTTTCCTGCTAATGTGTGAGAGAATCAATGAATTGATCCATGGTAGGCATCTTCCAATTTTTTCCCATGAGATACTTGCATGAATGGAAAGTGGAAACATAGACAACATATTCTGGTCCTAGCTTGGCCAAGATTGTTAGAATAAGTTGGTCCACTTTTTTAGACTTATCAATACCACAAGATGCTTAGCTCAATATCGAAGATTTAAACTTAGTAAATAAATCCTGTATATTATCAAAAATTTCAGGATCCAAAGTATTCAACTCTACCTCAAGCATATGACCTCTCATCTGATCCTTCTTTCCAAACAGACTTTCCAAGGTGGTCCAGATCTCATTTGGAGTCTTGCATGTAGAAACATGAAACCATAGATCAGTTGAAATCAATTCAAGAAGAAGTCTCGTGGCTTCATCATTTCGGTTTCCCCCATCTCATCTTCTCAATTGCTGATGTAGGTTCTATTTCTGTCCCCATCATCAATTCGTACAGTCCTTTCCTTCTGAGTTGGAATTCTGCCTTGGGATTCCAATCAAAATAATTGTATGGTGTGAGGATTACCACCAAGTTTGACTACATAATAGGTGTCGTATCCATCTATCCCACTATGTCTGAGAACCCCTAAAAGTTTTCTCTCAATCTGCAAGTGAAAAACCGAGAAATCACTGCAGAAAGGGCACTTTAAGTGAAAATTCGTATCAGTTTCAAGAGACAATTTTTTGACTTACTTTCTGAGAAAACGGTGAGGAATTTCACTAAATGGTTGAAAACCCACTTGTAGAATGGGTTGATTTACTTCTCAAGTGAGTTGTTTCCTCAAAAAGTTAATATTTTGGGAGAAATCACTATAGAAAGGTATGATCACAGATTCATATCA
Organism: Picea mariana; assembly: GCA_032191745.1. Taxonomy (NCBI): domain Eukaryota; kingdom Viridiplantae; phylum Streptophyta; class Pinopsida; order Pinales; family Pinaceae; genus Picea; species Picea mariana. Next base: position 44,970 of record JASDQU010501938.1, read on the forward strand.
GTTTCAGGAGGCGATCTTTCAGCTTCCTTTTTGAGCAAACGATGAATAATTTCGCCAAACGGTTGTAAATCCACTTGCAGAATGGGTTGATTTACTTCTCCCACGAGCCGTTTCCTCAAAAAGTTAATATTTTGGGAGAAATCACTATAGAAAGGTAAGACCATAGATTTTGCTCGTCGAAACTCCATTTTTCCTTATTCTTTGGCTTGTCTGGCTTGCTCCAAGCATCGTAGCTCTGATACCATGTCAATGTTTCATCGAAACATGCATAGGAGATCTAGATAAATAAACAAATCTTATCAATAAAGGAAGAGATATTCAATATGGAAGAATGAGAAAATATATTCACACTACTCCAATGAGCTGATGATTGATACATAGATGATGATCAATATGATACAATGAATGAGTGGAATACACTCATATATAGAACATAAAATTCCATAATAGCATAATGCATGCATGCATAATAGAATAATAGTGATGATCTAAAATAGAAAGTCTAAAATAAAACTAGTCAGTTAACTCCCACTGAACTAGTGTGCCAAAAATAGAAATTTCTCCAACATTCGTTACTGAGACATGAGGTGTTTGACCTCGTGACACCCATAAAAACGAAATGGGATTCTCCAATATCAACACATTGTTTCCATGAAAATCTTGTGTAGGCCAAATCTATTTCATCCACTAAACCTTCACGCAGGTCTACTTCAATATGCAACCCGACCCAACACCTATCCATTTTTTCCTCCCACTCTATTTCAAGGCTACAAAAAGTCCCGAGCTTATTCACAATTGAAATTAACATGTCCTCTTGTCAAAATAGAAACAACAAGTTGGGTAATATTGCCCACATTTTTGCAGGAGCTAAAGGGTCACGTGCTGGATCAAAATTTACTGCCCACTCTTTTATAGTGAGTCTAGAGGGACCCCAACCCCACGCTCTGCTAAATATGCGCTCCAGATCTTCCTTATATTTGAACATGAAACAATTCCAACATTGAGAGAGAATGTGAAATTTTGGGCAGTATCCTAATTCCATTGTCCAATGCTCATCAATCCAAGATTGGAGAGTCGAAGGGATGATTGACTTACCACTGAAACGACCAAGGACCATTCGACCCAACGTTTCTGGAATGGCACCCAAAGCCACATCATCGTCGACGACCGTTATTCGACATTCCCTCTTTTCCCTCCAACACTTGCTTTTCTTTGGTTTTGGGAAATGATCATGAATAAAACTAGAAATCAAAGGACAATACCTAGAGGGATCAAATATTTTCATAGAGTGAAATGTCGAGCATGCATGCATAGAATGATCATCGTCTACCCCTTTAACCACCTTTTTCAAAAAGAGATTTGGTGGGAATACAGAGGGGGGCCTTTCCTGTAAACATTTGCCTCCTTAACTGCATGGCTCATCTTGGGAGCCGAAACCAATCGACTTCCATTCAAATTAATATTCGACAGATGAGGATTGACCTCAGGGGAGGTTCCTTTACTTCTCTTCACAATTTTAAATTCGTGCTCTGACACAAAAATCTCCTCATCATGAACAACATCCTTGTCATAGTCCAATATGTCGTCATCCATATGGAAAGGATAAAAAATTCAATGGATGGACGTCACTTCAATGGATTTGGATAAGCTCGTTGCTTGTAATGCAACCCACCACACAAACTAGAGCTATGGGACCTTCTCGGAAAGCGAGCCTACTTCGTCTATGAATGATAGGGTCTGTAAGCTCGAAAATGCTTGAAATTTTTACCATTGATTACACCAATCCAATTTGAAAAACCCATTATGCTACACACACAAACATATCATCATCGCCATCATCATCAAACAATAAAGGGTGTTTACATCAGAGTTAAGCTCCATCAAAAATATGGTACATGTTCACTAAGTTGAGTAGAAAATTGGGGGAATTTAGCCCATCTAGCTAAAAGTATAATCATCCTCTTCCTTATTGGATGGACGCTCTCAAACAATCAGTACTAGGATCCCTCTCTTGAGGTCTTGTACTACTTGATTGACCATAGTGGTGCTCCTCAAGATAGGTCACCACTCCCATGTCACCTCGAAGCAATCATCAAGTCGATCCTCATCAAGGTTCTACCAACCTCAATTTGAGACTCCCTCTAAAATCCAATCAAATTGGCCTTATAGGTCCTCTATTAAGTGACGATTTATGTGCCTTAGATTGTCCCTTAGCCTCTACTTTTTTAGTCTAGAGTCCCTTGCCTCCACATGGCCTCTACACTATCACTTTCTCGCTAGTCTCACTAATGCTACATATACACACATAACCACATTAGGACTATTAGTTTCACATGTATCATATAAATGAGTAAGTATAAAAATCTATCTATCACCTACTTTAGTATGTAAACACAACATAAATCACAAAATCACTTAACCTTAGGTCCCCATGATTGGCTTGTTGGTTGGGGGAGCTTCAGATCTCCCCTATGATTCATTCCCTTGCAAGAGAAATGCTAAATCTATGTCAAGATATGGTATTAATAAGAAAATAACTCATCTATGATTAATATGTTGCTTATTGCTCCCCCTCTTCCCTACATCATCAACTCACCCCATCATTACATCCATGGCTCCTTTAGTCTTACTACTTGAGTGGTGTGATGCAGGATGCAGGTGGAGGGTGGGAATATTCTCAAAAAATAATGCACATAAGTTTGAGTCCCAAAAGTGTTTACATCAGGGTTAATATCCATTCGAAATATGGTACATGTCCACTAAGTTGAGCACAAAATTAAGGGTATTTATCTCATCTAACTAAAAGTATAATCATCCTCTTCGTCATCAGATGGGGGGTCTCAAGAAATCGGTAGTAATACCCCTCTCTCAAGGTATTTACTTCCTGCTTGGCCATAGTGATGCTTCTCAAGATAGGTCGCCACTCCCATGTCACCTCAAAGAAATCATCGAGTTGATCTTCATCAAGGTTCTACCAACCTTGATATGATACTTCCTCTAAAAGCCAATCAAATTGGCCTCATAGGTCCTCTAGTAAGCAATGGTATGCGTTCCATAAATTATCCCTTAGCCTCTACACTATTAGTCTAGGGTCCCTTGCCTCCACATGGCCTCTACACTATCACTATCTGATCCAGGTTGATATTAATGTCCATCCACCTTTTCCAATTGGCTCAAAACAATTTTCTGACAATTTTGGTAATTTACTATTTTTAGCAGTTTTTAACTTCCAGGGCCATTTTGAGGGCCTAAATGAAGGTTTTTCTGGATCAAGCTTCTCAATGATAGTTGAAGGCATGATTGAGCCCCCAAAATTAATCTCCTCGATGATACCTTTCCAACGGGCTATCATGCGCCTAAAACGAAGATCGTATGCAAAAGTTACGACCCCCGGAAGTTGATATACTAAGTTACCCAAACGGGGCCCACATGAATTTTGGCGCTTCATCTCCTAGGGTTAGGTTTTTGGATGTTTAGGGTTTTGGAATTCCTTGTTATTGTAAAAAGGCCTTCAGAGCCTCATTATAATCATCTTCTGGCAAATGTGAGTAGCCGTCACATCTCTTCTCAAAGATAAGATGCCACCATTCTAGCGAGTCTTTCACTCTGTATTTTTACAGTCTCTGTACATTTCTTTCATTAATAGAAATCATGCATTACTGTATCTCTGTGTTTATGGTTTCATCTCTGATGTATTTCTGTTATATTATTGGATATCCGCGATATCTCTGTGCATTTTTTTATTATATCTCTGCTCTCATTTTGTGCCGAAAATAATTCGGATCAGTGGTATCAGAGTAGACTGCTCTTGATCGTTTTTCAGTGCATGTCCCTGATAAGGTTTGAGTATAGAAAGTTGGGTCTGGAGTTTGTCTCTCTTGAGGAAAATCGCTCTCGCACACCCAAGAAACCCTCAATGGCGGAAGAAAAGAAAAACAAAGGAGCATACGATCCTATCAGTCTGTTGCTTGAGCAAGCTCTCACGCGACATAGGGATGAAATGATGGAGAATTTTTCCCACATCCTTCAATGCCTGCCGATAGCAACAGGTGAATTTTCATCAAACGGTCACTTTAGAGGCACCTCGCCTTTCAAGGTACAAGTTAATTTTGATATTCCTGTATTTGAAGGACAGATAGATGCATAAGCCCTAGACAAATGGTTAAACCTACTAGAAGGTTATTTCTCTGTTCACAATTTTTCCGATAGATAAAAGATCACCTTCGCACTCTTTAAATCTCTCCCTCATGTCAAACATTGGTGGGAAACTTACTGGGATCAAAGTTCCACAGAGGAGTCTAGAATATATGGGGCTGAGCCCACTTGGGATTTTTCTGTGGATGCGGTAAAGGAATAGTATTACCCTGTTGGCAACTATGAGGACCAGTACATGAGATGGACCACACTGCGGCAAGAGAGGGGCCAAGTAGTTCCAGAGTTCACCAATACCTTCCATACCTTGTGCACCAAACTAAAATGGATTTTCTGGACATCTCATCACTTTGTGCTGCCTATCGATATGTTGTTAAAATCAAGCAGAAATTTAAGCACTAGAACAAATAGGAGTTTGGGTCTGCAAATCCACAACAACCAAAGTATGACAAAGACATCCCTAACAAACAGTCTCCTGAAAACCAGTCCAAGCCACAGGAAAAGAAGGGTCACGGGAAGACAAAGAAGGACATCGGAAAATGGTGCGATTTCCACAAAAGCCCCTGGCATAGCACCGATGAATGTCACTCAAAACAGTCATTGGTGGCCGATATCAAAGACAAGGAGCCGAACCCTAATTCTGAATCTGATTCTAAAAATATTGGTAAAGGACAAATCATTGACGCAGACATCACTACTATAGTCACGACCGAAACAATTCAACCAGAAGAATCAACAAATCCTGAAGAGGGGGAGCACCTTTTTCATTCACAGATGTGGGTGAAGGGGAGCCTGCTACATTTTATTGTTGATAGCGGAAGCCAGAAGAACCTCATCTCAACATAGGTCGTCAAATAGTTGAGATTGTCGACAACACCACACCCACAACTATACAACATCGGGTGGCTTTGCCAAGGACAAGATTTTCGTGTCAGCCAACAATGTCGATTGTCATACGGCATCCAACCCTTCAAGGATGAGGTATTATGTGATGTTTCCCCACTAGATGTCTGTGATGTTCTCTTGGGACAACCATATATGTGGAGACACCATGATGTTTATGAGTCTCGACCCCATAGTGTCATTGTTACTTTGGGGGATCATCTCTACAAAATACCAGAGATAGTTCCAACTATTGTTCCACCTAAAATGTGTCGCAATGTAGTATCTCATACTGCAAAACTTAGCTTCTTCACAATCTGTTCAAAAGGGGAACAAAAGGACACTGCAACCACTACAGCCTCGCCCCAGACACCCTCTATCCAACAGAAGCAGGTCGACAAGGTTGCAACAAAGCGCAAATATTCCTTATGCACATTGTCCTCCCATGTAGCTCGACTTGTTGAACAACCTCATCCTCAACAGGTTCATGACAGACTTCCACAAACTGAGCAACGCGACATCTCCAACAAGGCAAACAACTCATCAAGATACAGATTCAACAAATGCTTTTCCCTCTCCCCCGGGCACTCAACACAATGGAGACCATTTCTTCCTAAGGAGGGAGGATTGATACAGGTGGATATCAATGGCCACCCACCTTTTCCAATTGGCTCAAAACAGTTTTCTGGCAATTTTGGTAATTTACTATTTTTAGCAGTTTTTAACTTTTGGGGCCATTTTGAGGGCCGAAATGAAGGTTTTTCGGGATTAAAATTCTCAATGATAGACAAAGGCATGACTGATCCCCCAAAATGAATCTCCTCGACAACACCTTTCCAACGGGCTATCATGCACCTAAAACAAAGATCGTATGCAAAAGTTACGACCCCGGGAAGTTGATGTACTAACTTACCCAAACGGGGCCCACATGACTTTTGGCGCGTGCTTCATCTCCTAGGGTTAGGTTTTTGGATGTCTAGGGTTTTTGGCATTCCTGTTTATTGTAAAAAGGTCTTCAGAGCCTCATTGTAATCATCTTCGGACGAATGCGAGTAGCCGTCACATCTCTTCTCAGAGATAAGCTGCCACCATTCTAGCGAGTCTTTCACTCTGTATTTTTACAGTCTCTGTACATTTCTTTCATTAATAGAAATCGTGTATTACTGTATCTCTGTGTTTATGGTTTTATCTCTGATATATTTTTGTTATATTATTGAATATCCGCGATATCTCTGTGCATTTATTTATTATATCTCCGCTCTCATTTCGTGTCGAAAATAATCTGGATCAGTGGTATCAGAGCAGGCTGCTCTTGATCGTTTTTCAGTGCATGTCCCCGACGAGGTCCGAGTATATCAAGTTGGGTCTCGAGCTTGTCTCTCTTGAGGAAAATATCTCTCGCACACCCAAGAAACCCTCAGTGGTGGAAGAAAAGAAAAACGACAGAGCAGACGATCCTATCAGTCTGTTGCTTGAGCAAGCTCTCACGCAACAGAGGGACGAAATGATGGAGAATTTTTCCCACATCCTTCAATGCCTGCCAATAGCAATAGGCGCATCTTCATCAAACAGTCACTTTGGAGGCACCTCACCTTTCAAGGTACAAGTTAATTTTGATACTCCTGTATTTGAATGACAAATAGATGCATAAACCCTAGACAAATGGTTAAACCTGCTAGAAGGTTATTTCTCTGTTCACAATTTTTCCGACAGAGAAAAGATCACCTTTGCACTCCTTAAAGCTCTTCCTCATGTCAAACATTGGTGGGAGACTTACTGGGAGAAAAGTTCCATAGAGGAGTCTGGAATATATGGGGCTGAGCCAACTTGGGATTTCTTTTTGGATGCGGTAAAGGAACAGTATTACCCTGTTGGAAACTATGAGGACCAGTACATAAGATGGACCACATTGCGGCAAGAGAGGGGACAAGCAGTTCCAGAGTTCACCAATACCATCCATACCTTGCACACTAAGCTGGGTATCAAAAAATCTGAATGACATTTGGTTCTGAAATACCATGGGGCTCTACATAGATATATCCAAACTGAAATGGATTTTCTGGACATCTCATCACTCGGTCCTGCCTATCGATATGCTATTAAAATCGAGCAGAAATTTAAGCACTAGAACAAACAGGAGTTCGGGTCTGCAAATCCGCAACAACCAAAGTATGACAAAGACATCCCTAACAAACAGTCTCCTGAAAACCAGTCCAAGCCATAGGAAAAGAAGGGTCATAGGAAGACAAAGAAGGACAACGAAACATGGTGCGATTTCCACAAAAGCCGCTGGCACAACACTGATGAATGTCGCTCAAAACAGTCATTGGTGGCCGAGATAAAAGACAAGGAGCCGAACCTTGATTCATAATTTAATTCTGAAAATATTGGTAAAGGACAGATCATTGACGTAGACCCCACTGCTTTTGTCGCGACCGCGACAATTCAACCAGAAGAACCAATAGATCCTGAATAGGGGGAGTGCCTTTTTCATTCACAGATGTGGGTGAAGGGGACCTTGCTACATTTTATTGTTGATAGCGGAAGCCATAAGAACCTCATCTTAGCAGAGGTCATCAAACAGTTGGGATTGTCGACAACACCACACCGGTAGCTATACAACATCGGGTGGCTTTTCCAAGGACAAGATCTTCGTGTCAACCAACAATGTCGATTGTCATACAACATCCAACCCTTGAAGAATGAGGTATTATGTGATGTTGCTCCACTGGATGTCTGTGATGTTCTCTTGGACCAACCATATATGTGGAGACACCATGTTGTTTATGAGTCTCGACCC
>JASDQU010501939.1:13466-25159 GCA_032191745.1 Picea mariana
CTACCGTTATATCTGTGACTTAATGATGAACAGTCAAGATTGACTATGAAATTACAATATACATTTACAAGACAATTTTTCCTTTGAGGGCTTTACCCCCGAACCCCCAGACCTCGCAGGGGGGGAAATCCACCCCGTCAACCCCCTCTCGTGGAGGGGTGTACATTCTTCAGGGGGTATAAACACGACTGAAAACAAATACCTATGAATCAAGAAGATAATCAGGCTCCACAACCAACATCTATTTCCCATAACCCTTCATGGTCAGTCATGCCTGCTAAGATACCATTAGACATGCCCAAATTCGATGGAAATTCGTGAGAAGAATCCTCCATGCACATCATGACATATCATTTGTGGTTCTCATCCAATTCCTTAATGGATGATCGTGTGAGGTTTCATCTTTTCCAAATATACCTCACCGAAATTTTTCCAAATGGTATATTGAGTTAGAAGGCACTTCCTTTAAAAGTTTCAATGACTTGGAGATGGTGTTTCTAATGCATTACCAATTTCCCATACGGTATGCGATTGGAAAAAATCTCTTGACGTCTCTGTGACAATATAGCTCCACTCATATTTATGATCATATACATGAGTGGAGACGAAGACATAGGATGATTAAGACCCAGATTCCAGACAAACTCCTAATGGAATGGTTAACAAAGTCCCTCTTACCACCCATTTCCAAGGATGTAGTTATGGCCGGGGGGACTACCAAAGAGAAAGCCACTATGCATGCCTAGAAATTAGACTTGATATATTCTTTGTCGAGTACTCTTTATGATATTATCCTGCATACTCCTAGGTCATCAACATATCCCAAAAGGCTAAACCCAAGACCCCATGCTGATGGTGTGGTGGTTTCTGTATCCCATGCCTCTGTGGGCTAGTTAGCTGACCACATGGGTCACATGTCTATTTCTTCACACTTGTCATCTATTGGTCCTAATAACAATTTGATACGGTCCCCACTTAGACCTCCGATGTGAATTCAATGCAATTCACACAATCGAAGAATCCTCAGCAACCTGGAGGAAAGAAGAACTCTAATACTAAGCAAGGGACCGCTCCCACCCAAAACAATCAAGGGGGTGCATTGTTATGAACACAAATAACATGAATATATATAAGATAATATAAACAATAAATAATAATAATAATAATAATTAATGAAGATACATAATGAAAATATGTGTCTTCATTAATTATTATTATTATTATTATTATTTATTGTTTATATTATCTTATATATATTCATGTTTTTATCCAAAATATCTCGAATATGAAGTAATCCATTTAGGATGAAATAATAATATATTGAGTAAATGTATAATAATGCATGGGATGATAGATTACAACTGAGGTCCCATTATATATATCTAGATGTAGTGCCCTTTCATTAATAGTCATGTCTTTTTGATAAGACACGTCTTTTCATGATGTCTCTTCATTAATTATTATTATTTATATTATCTTATATATTAATATTATTTATGTTCATAACATTGCCTTCCTCTTTAGAAATGCTTTATTGTCGAAGCATATTGATGAAAAGGATTTACGTCTTTACTCTTGCTTGTAATGTGTTTTCATAATTCTTTATTCTTGATGTTGTCGTAGTTGATAAGAAGAGACGATATGAATCTCCGAATGATGAGAAAAATTGTCGAACCGTAAAAGGATCGAACAATCCTAATTCAATCTTTTGCGGAACATTGCTCTGCCACGATGAACTGTCACCATGAGACTTAATTGTGTCGGTATCAATATTTGTCGAATGATAAGTTAGTCATTCCTGACCTGAGTATATTGATGCTTTAACTGTTTAATATATCTGATTTTATGATTTGGATGTCGATAAGGAGTTCTTATAGCATGATTTTCCCTTATTGTACTTGCAACATTTTCTTGATTTTCTTTAAGAGTTTTCTTTTCTTCATAAACTGATGTTGCACTGTTAATTGATGAGCCTGTTTTAGTAAGTACACTTGGAAATTCCAATGTTTATACTGCAACATATGACGTTGTTCCGACTTCAATTGTATTTGTATTTGTTCCTTTCTCTGCAACTCGGATTTATATGACTAATGACTTCTTTATTTCAATGAGATTAGTCATTCTTTCTTTACCAATCAATGATTTCTTGCTGGTAAGCTGTTTTAACGATTCTTGTTGTGACTTATTCTCACCTTTTAACTTCTTAATCTGCGCGATCAAGTTCTGACTATGATTCTTAAGGTTAGAAATTTCTTCGTTTTTATCTCTGATAATTTTATCAATTTCTTTTTGCATATTTTGCATTTATTTTTTGCTTTCTCGAAGTATTACTTTTGAGATATCTTTAAAGTCTTATGGTGTTACTGAATCTAGTTTTGAGGTAGTGTCTTGTAATGTTATATTTTTCTTCTTATATGAGAATGTCAAAAAATTCTTCTTCATGTTTAAGATGAAAGACCCTTGTGTTTCCATCTAGGGTGAACCCATAAGTATGTCACCCTCATCACTCCATAAAGATCCGATAGTGAATTGCGATACAAAGGTATATTCCCCGATATTCGTTTGTAAATCAATTATGTCATATTGTTTCACATTCAAGAAGTCCATTTTTTCAATTATATTTGACTTGGGAATCACTAATTGCTTAGAGAATTTGGTACTAATATAATTATTACATACAATGGGTGCAATATAAATAGTGATATATTTCCCTCCAAGTGTCCCCTTGACTCGAAGCAGAGTTCCCTGTAATTTTAGGGAATCTTCCTTTCTCATTACTAGACTCTATTTTGCTTTCATTGATAATTTTGTGATAAATGATGCTTGATTATGAATCTTACATCCCCTTCTTTTTCTTTAAGGGTTAAATATTACCTTTATAAATTTTTTTCAATGGCCTCCTTGAAAACAAAAAGTCCATTTTCTCCTTCTAAATAGACCTTCCAATAAGTTCTTTATAATACTCCTTATAACATTTTGGATAGAATTCTAAATATATGTGGGTATTACCCTTTATGTGGTGAACTCTTTTTACTTTTATTTATTTTTATTTAACAATGGAATTTAAATCTTTATAATCCTTTTCCTGTGATAATAATACTTCTTTGAAAACAATTTTCCTTAAATAACTCTTTTTAATAACCAATAACTTTGAAGTTACAATTAAATAACCGCTTTAATAACTTTTGAGTCACTTTACTTAAAATACCTTATTATAACTCTCTCTTGACTTGAACTTTAGAGAATGAAATAATTTTTGAAATTCTCCCTTTTATAACTTTATAAAAATACTTCAACACCAAATGGAATATTCTCTTTTCAACTCTTTTACTTTGTACTTCACTCAAAAGGTACTTTAATAGAAATTAATTTAATATTATCTTTTCTATGGAAAAAATTCGCTCAAATTATATTACTGAAAATATAATTTTTTTTACATCATCAAGACCACTACAGATGATCATAGCAGAAACTAGTCCATAGACTAAGCTAAAAAATAATACAAATAAACCAGCACGCAGGCTATAAAACGAGAAACACAACAGGGGTGAAAACCCCAAAACAAAATGCAGAAAAGAAACTGAACCAGATGTCGCACGCCCCCAAAGGATCTCAAAGTGATTATCTAACACCACACGCCCCCAAAGGACCTCAAAGTGTTAAACAATAAACCGCATGCCCCGAGTGTTGAACTCAAAGATCTGGTCCAAAACCTCTTCTAGCCAAGGCAGAAGAGGTCAAGAGAGACCAAAAAAAAACCAATGAGAAGACAAAGCCCTCATTGCAACAAACCCCATAAGCCTCCATCAAATGCTCCAATGAAAACCGCCGCCCAGCAGGAGAAATGGCAGAGGTGGATACAACAAATGGTAAATGCCGAGAAGAGTTAGTCCCCGAACAACCATTGCTGGCTCCTAGACTCCACTTTCCTCAGAGCACCGCCAGGAAAAACACCCCTCCACCACCACCACCGGCTCCTAGACTCCACTTTCCTCAGAGCACCGCCAAGAAAAACACCCCCCACCACCACCGCCGGGCCCACTTCTCCCTGGATCCGTCGCACCACACTAAGCCGAGCTGCATCCGTTGCACCACACCGAGCCGAGCCGCTCTGCAAGTCTGCTCTTCCTGGATTCTCTCGCCCTTGCCCTCGCTTGTCCAGTTCCGCTCCTTCGCCCTTGCCCGGAGCCGCTCTCCCCAGGAACAGGCCGACGCCCTGTAGCCGCTCTCCCCTGGAATTGGCCGACACCCTCGCCCACGCATGCCCATTTCCAAGGTATAACAGGGATGCAGCTAGCAAAACCTAGCCGCATAGCCCCGGTTTGTAGAGCCGATGGATGGTTATAGTTTATTTTATTTAATATTAATAACCTTATCTTTTTATAACCTTTCCGATGAATAAATATTTCTTTTTTCCTTCATATAACTTCCATTGGCTTATTTCTTTCATACAATTACCCTTATCTAATTATTAAGCACTTTATTTTATTGAATTTATTAAGGGCAAATTTATAAAGTCATGATTTATTGAAACGATGGCTATCCCGATCTCCCTTGGTTTCACCAGTTATAATTGGGGTTATACGGTATGGGTGAAACCGTTGTAGGTGATGTGTATGTAGGCATATGAAAAAAATATCGACAACTATACAGAGGTTGGAGGGGCGACATTAAGTACGACAAAAGTACATGTGTACGACGACTACATGTATGGACAATTCAAATCAATGTGTGGTTGTATGAACTATTGAAAACAATTGGCAGTTGCACAGAGTCATTAGTTACAAACTGTGCACTTTCCAATTTTGATGTAGGGATGCTAAACTTTGACGGATTGTACGACTGTTTGTCAATTAATTTATTGAATTATGCATTCCTATAATTGTATGACCTTGCAACTAATTTAATTTATTCAATTTGTATGGTAATGCAATCACACTCTCTTTTTTTTCCCTAATTTCTCTACAGAATTTGCTACAGAATAATTTTAGAGAAACTTTGAAATTATATTTTTATTATTATTTTTTTTTGCAATACTAATGCAACAAAATTATTTTTTTTCTTCAACAAAAATTTTGGACTTTAGAATTGCAATGGAATCACCTTTTTTTTGTCAATAGAGAATGACCAAATGCCGGTTGTGGTCAGTCAACTAGAGATCAAAGAAACTCTGATTTTTTTTTCTAGTGTGGCTAAAAGCTTGTATGGCCGAAGGCCAGGATTAGAAACGAGGCTATGATACCAAATGGGACGAACAATGTTTGTCACACATAAATTACCCAAAATATATGGGATACAAAGTAATCCATTTAGGATTAAATAATAATATATTGAATAAATGTAAGTAAATGTATAATGATGAATGAGATAATAGATTACAACTGAAGGCCCCTTATATATATCTAGATGGAGTGCCCTTTCAATAATAGTCATGTCTTTTTGATAAGACATGTCTTTTCATTATGTCTCTTCATTAATTATTATTATTTATTTTTTATATTATCTTATATATATTCATGTTATTTATGTTCATAACATGCATGAAAGAGAAGAAGAAGAGTCTGTTCCCCTACACGATTTGTGGGGAGGACCACCCTACTTATCAGTGTCCTTGAAAGGATGAGGTCCATCAATTTTTGGCTCAACAAAAAGGTCCCCATAATATTGTTGTCCTAAATCATCCTTTCCCCCCTCAACCTCAACACATGGTTGAAACAAATCCCACCCCTCCGTAAAGGGGCATGGCAGGTACCCCTCAATATGAGGGGTCATCTTCAAATTCTTAAATTTTCATGTGTGACCAGGCGGTCAATTTGCAGAATCGAGCCACGAAATACAACAATTATGATCCTTCTCCTACTATTCTAGTGCCAACATCTTATTCCAATCATGGTGGACCTCTTTAGATCGAGAATCCATCCTTTGACACACCGCTTCACCCCCCGAAGGGGGTTCTTTGACAAACGAACCATAACCCAAATACATGGGCCACACACAACTAAAATATCATGGAAGACTTGGCCTAGGCACCATGTGCCATGTTTGCACTCGAATTCCTCCAAAGCTACCCAAAGTAGTAGAAAGCCTTGTTGTCCGCAATAGGCATGGTTGATCCCTTCAATTCGAGTTTGATAACCTTTGATTATGATAAGGTTCATCATAGGCTCTCCCATCAAATCAATTTCCATATCAAAGTGAGATCGACAGAGAAACATATTTTTTGCACTATGATTGATGAAGGAGCCTCAACTTGCATTATGTATATGTCATGTTGGAAGTCCCTCGAATATCTAAAGCTCGACACCTTTGCAACATTATTGAAAGAAATCAATGGAAATTTGTTCCATCCCCATGGGATTATCACCACCTTACCCATCGAGCTAGGTGGTATGACCATCTTTGTTGCTGTGGAGGTCATCGATGCACCTCTTGAGTACAACTTGTTACTTGGGAACACTTGGTTCTATGAGATGACTACAATTTTCTTGTTCGTATTTTGGGTCTTACACTTCCCTCATCAAGGGAAAGTCACTATTGATCAACTTACATTTTGTACCCGAGACCTTGGATCCAATGCAGGGTCTAATGTACCCTTTTTCGATGATACCCAATAATATAACATGAGTATCGGTGTGGGGATGTTTAAAAACTTTTTTCTTATTGGAACATTCCCTCTTCCCCCACCATCTCCTACTAGGAACATTTCTCCTATCAAAATGATTTATTCATTTACCAGTGGATCCATCGGGTCTTCTAATCCTTGGATGGTACCTCATTTCGAGGATGTTGAATCATATGGAGCTCACATGTCACTCACTGCGGTCAATATTTTCGATCTGACAATCCCATCAACATCTACTAATACTGGTTAGAAACTCCATCCTCATATGGAGTGTGATCATCCTACTTCTCCCGTACATGTTGTTGAATCTACAAGTTCACATGACATCCTAGATTTGTGTTGCCTTTAGAAGAGGCCATCCTGGAAGTCATGGATTCCATAGAAAATCCAAAGGAAGAGGTGATGCATTGTTCATATTTTCCTGATTCATAATTGATGAGAGTTAACATGACGAGTCTTGATTTGGTACTAGGGGAATTTGTTGGGACATCTAGTAGACCTCCCAATGTTGACCCTTTTCCACCTTAGTTATCTTTTTTGGAACTTGCCACTGAATTATTTGCTTCCCCTTCTATCAAATATTTATGTTTCTTACCTTTTTCATGTCTTGATGGACCCCATCAAGGAAATCTCATAGCTCATGAAACCACTCACGATTAGTATCTTTGGCCACATAAATTTGTTTCTATGTGGTGTGGCCTCGACATGGGGTGCCATACGATGCCAACATTGGCCCATAAGTTCATTAGTTATGAAAATGATCCTTTTCTTGAGCCTAGCAATGGGATCTACTTCGAATAAAGCATCGATATGTGTAGTTCCTTGTACATATGTGTGTGGTGTGAGTGCTTTTTGTATTGCATATATCATAACCAAAAAATCCAAAAATATTTTCTTTTTTGAGATTTCACTAGGCATTTTGACTTCGCAATCTAGTTTACATGTGTTTATAGGATTAAGGGGACTTTTTTTTATGAACATGGTGACTTCCACTGTGCTTGAGGTATGTGTCCTTGAACTGGAATATAGGGATAGGTTTTTCTCTGCATCCATGATTTACATTATTAATTGTCCATTTTCTAACACACTACCTTAGGTTTGATCATGTCAAGTTGTGACATTAGCCTCTCCCTTTTGCATGTCGTAACTTGAGATATAGTGTCTACCCTTCATGGGCGCCCTAGTTAGCACCCATATTTCCATTTGGTGTCCATGTTGCAATTTCCTGTAGTCTCGGGAACCCTCTTGTAGTATTTCCATGACTTGACATTGAGACTAATTTTCCTCTCTTCATCTATATTCTAACCATATCCCAAGGGGGTTCTCAAAATTTTTATGTTGCTTAATGGTTGTCTATTCATTTTCCACTTGTGTTATTCACCCCACCACTGCATTGCTATTTTCAAAAATCTTTATTATCACTATTGCATTAGCCTTTGACCATCCTCCTCTTGCATTATGTGGCCTTCGTTTTGCATCCACCTGCCCATGGAGAGAACAACTGCTAAGAGTGGATATCACTTTCCAATACCATTTGCATTCATTTTTCTTAGGTTAGTTCCATGCGCTTGGAACATAGGAGCATGATGTTAAGACATTCGTTCTCTTCAAATGAGTACACTTTTATCTCTTTTTTGGACTTGTTAAAGGACACAAAAAAAACACTATCGAGTAAAATTTTATCTCTTTTTCAAACTCGTTAAAGGACACGAAAAAGACACATTTTGAGTACAATTTTATCTTTTTTTCGGACTCGTAAAAAGAAATAAAAAATACACCATCACGAGTATACTTTTACATATTTTTCGGGCTTGTTAAAACAAAATTAAAAAGACACTACCAACCATACTTTTATCTCTCTTTCGTGCTCATTAAACCATGAAGGAGACACTAAAATCCAAAAAACAAAGAGGCTTTTTTTCACCATTGGTCTATTCTCAAAATGACAGCGTCAATCGAGTCACCCTTGAACATGGCACCTATTTGAGTGATCATATTACAGTTAGGTTTTAACTTTCCTAGGAGTCGTTCCAATAATATGAGTCAGAGATACTCGTCTGGTTCACTACTCTTCCAGTCATCATGGAGAGTGCTTCAATGCCTCCTACATTGCACTATATTCATTTTTCTCTTGAGTCTTGCTACCAAGTTACTTTGTGTCATGCTATATGTTCAAGGGAATTTTAAGCCTAAGTCGACCATCTACCGTTTTGTTGACTTTTTGAGTCGACCATCCCTATGTCAATTGTACCTGGTGATTATATCTCTTCACATAATCTCTTGGTGTATGTTTCATGTCGATTTATGAGGGATACATTACTACTCTCATTCAACAGGTCTCTTGCTATCGACTTCAACACATTATCTAGGAGAGGGATCTAGAAACCAACTGGTACCTTGGAGCTTGTAGTCTTTAGTGGTAGGCCTCCTCAAAATCAACACTAGGTTTACATCATTAAATCTTGATTAATTGATTCTATGAGTGTTGGACATTGGATCCTATATTCACACTCACTATATTGTACTAGGTATCTTGGGGTCCATATTCCTCATCGGTGGGTCCCCTTGTGTCTGTTAACAGTATACCTCAATGACAAGTAATCAGACAGTTTCTACCATGCTCGACATCAACTCATCTATTCACATGTTGTAGATTCATACCATCAGATTTTGGGACAAATATACTGGGATTGGGGCCACAAAATTCCTTTACAACATCCATTCCCAAGTTGCGATAGAGTATATCACTTGTATATGAGTAATTTGAAGACTTTGGGGGAAATTTCCTTAGTGATTTTTGTCTTCCTGATGTATATGTGTTGTGACATATATCCACATTGTATTTTCTCGTGGCTATGATCTTAATGATGACATGGATACACCATGTATTCTTTCGTGGCATGGTATTTCATTTCATGTTATGGATTCGTGGTGTATTGTTTTGGTGGCCATGTTTTGATACTCTTAAAAGTATGAGTATGTCTACCTAGGGGATGGTTTATATATGCATTTATCCTTGGTGTTTGATTGCAGGTACTCTTTGACGTCCAGACCTATTTTCTCTTTCCTCACGCTGCCTGACATGGATACTATCTTATTGTAATGTGTTTAAGCCATGCATTCCTTTCATAACCTCACACATTAGAGGGAATTTGTTAGAGCCTTAATTTCCAACTTGTAGGGATAGAGGGGAATACAATAAAAGATAAAATCCAAGACACAGTTCTAGTTGAAGATTTAGATAATTTTTGCAGTGTGTCTCTTGTCATGCATGGACAAAGGGCGACATGTCGTGGGTCATCTATAGTGAAACATGCTACACCCTATGTAACCTTATAGATTTGTGGAGTTTCGAAGAGGAAAGCGATGGATGAGTTAGTTCTTCGTGGAATGAGCCTTGTAACTCACATCATTCGAGTCTCCATTTGTTTGTAGAATATATAGAAGCTCTCCCAATCCTATTCCAAGGATATCTATAAAGAAGACAAACCATGAGCATGAGGAAGAAGAATCATTTATAGATATATGTTTCCAAAATTTAGAGGTGCTTCTCCATCTACATCAGTTGCAGTCAGGTTGCATAGATTGGTTAAAGAGCCGATGAGGAGCAAGGAGAAAGGGGCAAAGGAGAATTCATCTACACTAAGAGGTAATTGTATTGATGTTATTCCATTATTCAGCTTAATACATCATTGGTTCTTCCCTATGAATGTTTGTATTTCATGCATAAATGTTCAAATCTAATTTGTTTGATTAAATATCAGGTTAGATCCAAGCTAGTTGTTCTAACACTGAGAAGAGAAGTAGGAAGGAATTTATTGTCTCTTGTGTGCAGGGAGTAGGTTGAAGAGGCCAAAGCTGGAACTTCAGGATTGCAAAAACCATGACATATAAAGGACAACCTTCAGTAAAAGGTATGTTATTCCACCACTTCTTAGTTAAATTGTGAATCCAATTGCTTGAGTCTAAAGGAAAGCCATATAAGTCTAGCCCTTTCTTCATCTAGTATCAATAGGCATATCCTAGTGTAACATCCTGCTCTTGCGTGCACTGAGTGAACTTATTCTTTGAGAACACTTGCATGCAAGTGATCCGGGTTATTATACTATTGGTTGTTTTGATTATGATTATGAGATATTGTGGATGTGATGATATGTTATTTGTTGTATTTACATATACAGGTGCTATTGACTGGGTTCTCCTGAATGTGCATGACTATGGACAATTGAGGATGCAAAGGCATCGATGAAACCCCTTGAACTCCAGATCGAGTCAGGGAGTGGATTCTTAGGGTCTGAATGTTGTTAATGTGACACATGTACATATGATTAGATGTTATGATGATTGCTTATTATTGCTGACATGATTCATTGATGGATGCAGGCTGACGATATCTTGCCGACCAGACTCAAATTTGGAGTAGAGGGGTCACACATGAAAAGAAAAGACATTGAGGGAGAGGTGTGGAAAAAACCCTACCACAACCTACTAGCACTCCCATCGTGGCTCGAACTATAGGTTAATGATTACCTAATTCGAGAAGACCCATGATGCCATGAGGGCAGACTATGATAGTCACTCATGATGATTCTAAGGGGCGCACAGTAAGGCAGGGGCCGTATTCCTTAGAGTCCCTTAGTCTCCCACAAGATCACCTGGTGGAGTATTGACTCCAGGGGTTTGACATCTAACAAATTCAGTCAAGAGACGAGTGGCACCCTTGGAGCACGTAGTGTGTCTTGAAGAGCACATCGCACAAAGAAAACAGAAAGAGGCGAGTGGCACCCTTGGAGCACGTAGTGAATCTTGAAGTGCATGTCGCACAAATAAAATGGAAAGAGGCGAGTGGCACCCTTGGAGCACGTAGTGCGTCCTGAAGGGAACATCACGATTTTAACTATGAAAAGTTAATAAACCTAGTTCCTAGAAAACTATGCATCCTTAGAACCTGGTCGACCCTAAAATAGATGATGGTATGAGTAAAGTTTAATAACTAAAAATTCCCTTAAAAATTGTCACTTAGCCTAGGGAAATTAAAGCCTAGGTCTAAGTAGAACATGTGGTTAGAGAA
>JASDQU010501939.1:30506-52784 GCA_032191745.1 Picea mariana
TTTTATCAATTTTTTTTTGCATATTTTGCATTTATTTTTTGTTTTCTTGAAGTATTACTTTTGAGATATCTTTAAAGTCTTATGGTGTTACTGAATCTAGTTTTGATGTCGTGTCTTGTAATGTTATATTTTTCTTCTTATATGAGAATGTCAAAGAATTCTTCTTCATGTTTAAGATGAAAGACCCTTGTGTTTCCATCTAGGGTGAACCCATAAGTATGTCACCCTCATCACTCCATAAAGATCTGATAGTGAATTGCGATACAAAGGTATATTCCTCGATATTCGTTTGTCAATCAATTATGTCATATTGTTTCACATTCCAGAAGTCCATTTTTTCAATTATATTTGACTTGGGAATCACTAATTGCTTAGCGAATTCGGTACTAATATAATTATTACATACAATGGGTTCAATATAAATAGTGGTATATTTCCCTCCAAGTGTCCCCTTGACTCGAAGCAGAGTTACCTATAATTTCAGGGAATCTTTCTTTCTCATTACTAGACTCCATTTTGCTTTTGTTGATAATTTTGTGATAAATGATGCTTGATTATGAATCTTACATCCCCTTCTTTTTCTTTAAGGGTTAAATATTACCTTTATCAATTTTTTTCAATAAACTCCTTAAAAACAAAAAGTCCATTTTCTCCTTCTAAATAGACCTTCCAATAAGTTCTTTATAATACTCCTTACAACATTTTGGATAGAATTCTAAATATATGTGGGTATTACCCTTTATGTGGTGAACTCTTTTTACTTTTATTTATTTTTATTGAACATTGGAATTTAAATCTTTATAATCCTTTTCCTTTGATAATAATACTTCTTTGAAAACAATTTTCCTTAAATAACTCTTTTTAATAACCAATAACTTTGAAGTTACGATTAAATAACCGCTTTAATAACTTTTGAGTCACTTTACTTAAAATACCTTATTATAACTCTCTCTTGACTTGATCTCTCTTGACTTGAACTTTAGAGATTGAAATAATTTTTGAAATTCTCCCTTTTACAACTTTATAAAAATACTTCAACACCAAATGGAATATTCTCTTTTCAACTATTTTACTTTGTACTTCACTCAAAAAGTACTTTAATAGAAATTAATTTAATATTATCATTTTTATGGAAAAAATTCGCTCAAATTATATTACTGAAAATATAACTTTTTTTACATCATCAAGACCACTACAGATGATCATAGAAGAAATTAGTCCATAGACTAAGCTTAGAAATACTACTAATAAACCAACACGCAGGCTATAAAATGAGAAACACAACAGGGGTGAAAACCCCAAAACAAAATGCAGAAAAGAAACTGAACCAAATGTCACACGCCCCCAAAGGACCTCAAAGTGATTATCTAACACCGCACGCCCTTAAAGGACCTCAAAGTGTTAAACAATAAACCACATGCCCCCAGTGTTGAACTCAAAGCTCTGGTCCAAAACCTCTTCTAGCCAAGGCAGAAGAGGTCAAGAGAGACCAGGAAAAAACCAATGAGAAGATAAAACCCTCATTGCAACAAACCCCATAAGACTCCATCAAATGCTCCAATGAAAACCGCCGCCCAGCAGGAGAAATGGCAGAGTTGGATACAACAAATGGTAAATGCCGAGAAGAGTTAGTCCCCGAACAACCATCGTTGGCTCCTAGACTCCACTTTCCTCAGAGCACCGCCAGGAAAAATGCCCCTCCACCACCACCGCCGGGCCCACTTCTCCCTACATTCGTCGCACCACACTGAGCCAAGCTGCATCTGTCACACTGCACCAAGCCGAGCCACTCTGCAAGTATGCTCCTCCTGGATTCTCTCGCCCTCGCCCCCGCTTGTCCAGTTCCGCTCCTTCACCCTTGCCCGAAGTCGCTCTCCCCAGGAACAGGCCGACGCCCTCTCCCGCAGGCGCTCTGCCCTGGAATTGGCCGACACCCTCGCCCGCACATGCCCATTTCCAAGGTATAACAGGGATGCAGCTAGCAAAACCTAGCCGCATAGCCCCGGTTTGTAGAGCCGATGGATGGTTATAGTTTATTTTATTTAATATTAATAACCTTATCTTTTTATAACCTTTCCGATGAATAAATATTTCTTTTTTCCTTCATATAACTTCCGTTGGCTTATTTCTTTCATACAATTACCCTTATCTAATT
Source organism: Picea mariana (assembly GCA_032191745.1). NCBI lineage: Eukaryota > Viridiplantae > Streptophyta > Pinopsida > Pinales > Pinaceae > Picea > Picea mariana. The sequence continues at coordinate 32,662 of JASDQU010501939.1, forward strand.
ATTAAGCACTTTATTTTATTGAATTTATTAAGGGAAAATTTATAAAGTCATGATTTATTGAAACGATGGTTATCCCGATCTCCCTTGGTTTCACCAGTTATAATTGCGGTTATACAGTATGGGTGAAACCGCTGTAGGTGATGTGTACGTAGGCATATGAAAAGATACCTAAAACTATATAGAGGTTGGAGGGGCGACATTAAGTACGACAAAAGTACATGTGTATGATGACTGCATGTATGGACAATTCAAATCAATGTGTGGTTGTATGAACTATTGAAAACAATTGGCAGTTGCATAGAGTCATTAATTACAAACTGTGCACTTTCCAATTTTGATGTATGGATGCTAAACTTTGACGGATTGTATGACTGTTTGTCAATTAATTTATTGAATTATGCATTCCTATAATTGTATGACCCTGCAACTAATTTAATTTATTCAATTTGTATGGTAATGCAATCACACTGTCTTTTCTTTCTCTAATTTCTCTTTAGAAATTGCAGCAGAATAATTTTAGAGAAACTTTGAAATTATATTTTTTTTATTATTATTTTTTGGAACACTAATGCAACATAAATTTTTTTTTTTTCAACAAAAAATTTGGACTTTAGAATTGCAATGGAATCACCTTTTTTTCGTCAACATAGAATAACCAAATGCCGGTTGTGGTCAGTCAACTAGAGATCAAAGAAACTCTGATTTTTTTTTTCTAGTGTGGCTAAAAGATTGTATGGCCGAAGGACAGGATTAGAAACGAGGCTTTGATACCAAATGGGACGAACAATGTTTGTCACACATAAATTACCCAAAATATATGGGATACAAAGTAATCCATTTAGGATTAAATAATAATATATTGAATAAATGTAAGTAAATGTATAATGATGAATGAGATAATAGATTACAACTGAAGGCCCCTTATATATATCTAGACGGAGTGCCCTTTCAATAATAGTCATGTCTTTTTGATAAGACACGTCTTTTCATTATGTCTCTTCATTAATTATTATTATTTATTTTTTATATTATCTTATATATATTCATGTTATTTATGTTCATAACATGCACGAACGAGAAGAAGAAGAGTATGTTCCCCTACACGATTTGTGGGGAGGACCACCCTACTTATTAGTGTCCTCGAAAGGATGAGGTCCATCGATTTTTGGCTCAACAAAAAGGCCCCCATAATATTGTTGTCCTAAATCATCCTTTTCCCCGTCAACCTCAACACATGGTTGAAACAAATCCCACCCCTTCGTAAAGGGGCATGGTAGGTACCCCTCAACATGAGGGGTCATCTTCAAATTCTTAAATTTTCATGTGTGACCAGGCGGTCAATTTGCAGACTCGAGCCAAGAAATGCAACAATTATGATCCTTCTCCTACTATGCTAGTGCTAACATCTTCTTCCCATCATGGTGGACCTATTTAGATCGAGAATCCATCCTTTGACACACCGCTTCACCCCCCGAAGGGGGTACTTTGACAAACGACCCATAACCCAAATACATGGGCCACCCACAACTAAAATATCATGGAAGACTTGGCCTAGGCACCATGTGCCATGTTTGCACTCGAATTTCTCCAAAGCTACCCAAAGTAGTAGAAAGCCTTGTTGTCCACAATAGGCATGGTTGATCCCTTCAATTCGAGTTTGATAACCTTTGATTATGATAAGGTTCATCATAGGCTCTTCCATCAAATCACTTTCCATATCAAAGTGAGATCGACAGGGAAAAAATTTTTTTGCACTACGATTGATGAAGGAGCCTCAACTTGCATTATGTCTATGTCATGTTGGAAGTCCCTTGAATATCTAAAGCTCGACACCTTTGCAACATTATTGAAAGAAATCAATGGAAATATGTTCCATCCCCATGGGATTATCACCACCTTACCCATCGAGCTAGGTCATCTAACTGTCTTTGTTGCTGTGGAGGTCGTCGATGCACCTCTTGAGTACAACTTGTTACTTGGGAACACTTGGTTCTATGAGATGACTGCAATTTTCTTGTTCGTATTTAGGGTCTTACAGTTCCCTCATCAAGGGAAAGTCACTATTGATCAACTTTCATTTTGTACCCAAGACCTTGGATCCAATGCAGGGTCTAATGTACCCTTTTTCGATGATACCCAATAATATAACATGAGTATTGGTGTGGGGATGTTTAAAAACTCTTTTCTTATTGGAACATTCCCTCTTCCCCCACCATCTCCTACTAGGAACATTTCTCCTATCAAAATGATTTATTCATTTACCAGTGGATCCATCAGGTCTTCTAATCCTTGGATGGTACCTCATTTCGAGGATGTTGAATCGTATGGAGCTCACATGTCACTCACTGCGGTCGATATTTTCGATCTGACAATCCCATCAACATCTACTGATACTGGTTAGAAACTACATCCTCATATGGAGTGTGATCATCCTACTTCGCCTGTACATATTGTTGAATCTACAAGTTCACATGACATCCTAGATTTGTGTTTCCTTTAGAAGAGGCCATCCTGGAAGTCATGGCTTCCATAGAAAATCCAAAGGAAGAGGTGATGCATCATTCATATTTTCCTGATTCATAATTGATGAGAGTTAACATGACGAGTCTTGAACTGGTACTAGGGGAATTTGTTGGGACATCTAGTAGACCTCCCAATGTTGACCCTTTTCCACCTCAATTATCTTTTTTGGAACTTGCCACTGAATTATTTGCTTCCCCTTCTATCAAATATTTACGTTTCTTACCTGTTTCATGTCTTGATGGACCCCATCAAGGAAATCTCATATCTCATGAAACCACTCACGATTAGTATCTTCGGCCACATAAACTCGTTCCTATGTGGTGTGGCCCTGACATGGGGTGCCATATGATGCCAACATTGGCCCATAAGTTCATTAGTTATGAAAATGATCATTTTCCTGAGCCTAGCAATAGGATCTACTTCGAATAAAGCATCAGGATGTGTAGTTCCTTGTACATATGTGTGTGGTGTGAGTGCTTTTTGTATTGCATATATCATAACCAAAAACTCCAAAAATATTTTCTTTTTTGAGATTTCACTACGCATTTTGACTTCGCAATCTAGTTTACATGTGTTTATAGGATTAAGGGGATTTTTTTTATGAAAATGGTGACTTCCACTGTGCTTGAGGTATGTGTCCTTGAACTGGCATATAGGGATAGGTTTTTCTCTGCATCCATGATTTACATTATTAATTGTCCATTTTCCGACACACTACCTTAGGTTTGATCCTGTCAAGTTGTGACATTAGCCTCTCCCTTTTGCATGTCATAACTTGAGAGATAGTGCCTACCCTTCATGGGCGCCCTATTTAGCACCCATATTTCCATTTGGTGTCCATGTTGTGATTTCCTGTAGTCTCGGGAACCCTCTCGTAGTCTTTCCATGACTTGACATTGAGACTCATTTTCCTCTCTTCATCTATATTCTCGCCATATCCCAAGGGGGCTCTTGAAATTTTTATGTTTCTTAATGGTTATCTATTCATTTTCCACTTGTGTTATTCACCCCACCACTGCATTGCTATTTTCACAAATCCTTATTATCACTATTGCAGTAGCCTTTGACCATCCTCCTCTTGCATTATGTGGCCTTCATTTTGCATCCACTTGCCCATGGAGAGAAAAACTGCTAAGAGTGGATATCACTTTCCAGTACCATTTGCATTCATTTTTCTTAGGTTAGTTCCATGCGCTTGGAACATAGGAGCATGATGTTAAGACATTCGTTCTCTTCAAATGAGTACACTTTTATCTCTTTTTTGGACTTGTTAAAGGACACAAAAAAAACACTATCGAGTAAAATTTTGTCTCTTTTTCAAACTCGTTAAAGGACACGAAAAAGCCACATTTCGAGTACACTTTTATCTTTTTTTCGGACTCGTAAAAAGAAATAAAAAATACACCATCACAAGTATACTTTTACGTATTTTTCGGGCTTGTTAAAAGAAAATTAAAAAGACACTACCAACCATACTTTTATCTCTCTTTCGTGCTCATTAAACCATGAAGGAGACACTAAAATCCAAAAAATAAAGAGGGGTTTTTTCACCATTGGTCTATTCTCAAAATGGCAGCGTCAGTCAAGTCACCCTTGAACATGGCACCTATTTGAGTGATCATATTACAGTTAGGTTTTAACTTTCCTAGGAGTTGTTCCAATAATATGAGTCAGAGATACTCGTCTGGTTCACTACTCTTCCAGTAATCATGGAGAGTGCTTCAATGCCTCTTACATTGCACTATATTCATATTGCTCTTGAGTCTTGCTACCAAGTTACTTTGTGTTGTGCTATATGTTCAAGGGAATTTTAAGCCTAAGTCGACCATCTACTATTTTGTTGACTTTTTGAGTCGACCATCCCTATGTCAATTGTACCTGGTGATTATATCTCTTCACATAATCTCTTGGTGTACGTTTCATGTCGATTTATGGGGAGTACATTACTGCTCTCATTCAACAGGTCTGTTGCTATCGACTTCAACACATTATCTAGGAGAGGGATCTAGAAACCAACTCGTAGCTTGGAGCTTGTAGTCCTTAGTGGTAGGCCTCCTCAAAATCAACACTAGGTTTACATCACTGAATCTTGATTAATTGATTCTACGAGTGTTGGACATTGGATCCTATATTCACACTCGCTATATTGTACTAGGTACCTTGGGGTCCATATTCCTCATCTGTGGGTCCCCTTATGTCTGTTAACAATATACCTCATTGACCAGTAATCAGACAGTTTCTACCATGCTCGACATCAACTCATCTATTCACATGTTGTAGATTCATACCATCAGAGTTTGGGACAAATATATTGGGATTGGGGCCACAAAATTCCTTTACAACATCCACTCCCAATTTGCGATAGAGTATATCACTTGTATATGAGTAATTTGAAGACTTTGGGGGAAATTTCCTTAGTGATTTTTGTCATCCTGATGTATAAGTGTTGTGACATATATCCACATTGTATTTTCTCGTGGCTATGATCTTAATGATGACATGGATACACCATGTATTCTTTTGTGGCATGGTATTTCATTTCATGTTATGGATCCATGGTGTATTTTTTTGGTGGCCATGCTTTGATACTCTTAAAAGTATGAGTATGTCTACCTAGGGGATGGTCTATATATGCCTTTATCCTTGGTGTTTGATTGCAGGTACTCTTTGACCTCCAGACCTATTTTCTCTTTCCTCACGCTCCCTGACATGGATACTATCTTATTGTAATGTGTTTAAGCCATGCATTCCTTTCATAACCTCACACATTAGAGGGGATCAATTAGAGCCTTAATTTCCAACCTGTAGGGCTAGAGGGGAATACAATAAAAGATAAAATCCAAGATACAGTTCTAGTTGAAGATTTAGATAATTTTTGCAGGTGTCTCTTGTCATGCATGGACAAAGGGAGACATGTCGTGGGTCATCTATAGTGAAACATGATACACCCTATGTAAACTTATAGATTTGTGGAGTTTCGAAGAGGAAAGCGATGGATGAGTTAGTTCTTCGTGGAATGAGCCTTGTAACTCACATCATTCGAGTCTCCATTTGTTTGTAGAATATATAGAAGCTCTCCCAATCCTCTTCCAAGGATATCTATAAAGAAGACAAACCTTGAGCATGAGGAAGAAGAATCATTTATAGATATATGTTTCCAAAATTTAGAGGTGCTTCTCCATCTACATCAGTTGTAGTCAGGTTGCATAGATTGGTTAAAGAGCCGATGAGGAGAAAGGAGCAAGGGGAAAAGGATAATTCATCTACACTAAGAGGTAATTGTATTGATGTTATTCCATTATTCAGATTAATACATCATTGGTTCTTCCCTATGAATGTTTGTATTTCATGCATAAATGTTCAAATCTAATTTGTTTGATTAAATATCAGGTTAGATCCAAGCTAGTTCTAGGATTCTAACACTGAGAAGAGAAGTATGAAGGAATTTATTGTCTCTTTTGTGCAGGGAGTAGGTTGAAGAGGCCAGAGCTGGAACTTCAGGACTACAAAAACCATGACATATAAAGGACAACCTTCAGTAAAAGGTATGCTATTCCACCACTTCTTAGTTAAATTGTGAATCCGATTGCTTGAGTCTAAAGGAAAGCCATATAAGTCTAGCCCTTTCTTCATCTAGTATTAATAGGCATATCCTAGTGTAACATCCCGCTCTTTCACACACTGAGTGAACTTATTCTTTGAGGACACTTGCATGCAAGTGATCCGAGTTATTATACTATTGGTCATTTTGATTATGATTATGAGATATTGTGGATGTGATGATATGTTATTTGTTGTATTTACATAGACAAGTGATATTGATTGGGTTCTCCTGAATGTGCATGACTCTGAACAATTGAGGATGCAGAGGCATTGATGAAACCCCTTGGACTCCGGATCGAGTCAGGGAGTGGATTGTTAGGGTCTGAATGTTGTTGATGTGACACATGTATATGTTGATTGATTATTATTGCTGACATGATTCGTTGATGGATGCAGGCTAACGATATCTTGCCGACCAGACTCAAATTTGGAGTAGAGGGGTCACGCACGAAAAAAAATACATTGAGGGAGAGGTGTGGTAGCAACCCTGCCACAACCTACTAGCACTCTCATCGTGGCTCAAACTATAGGTTAACGATTACCTAATTCGAGAAGATCCACAATGCCATGAGGGCAGAATATGATAGTCACTCATGATGATTCTAAGGGGCGCACAATAAGGCAGGGGCCTTATTGCTTAGAGGCCCTTAGTCTCCCACAAGATCACCTGGTGGAGTATTGACTCCAAGGGTTGGACGTCTAACAAATTCAGTCAAGAGGCGAGTGGCACCCTTGGAGCACGTAGTGTGTCTTAAAGGGCATGTCACGCAAAGAAAACATAAAGAGGCGAGTGGCACCCTTGGAGAACGTAGTGAATCTTGAAGTGCATGTCGCACAAATAAAACAGAAAGAGGCGAGTGGCACCCTTGGAGCACGTAGTGCGTCCTGAAGGGCACATCATGATTTTAACTATGACAAGTTAATAAACCTAGTTCCTAGAAAACTATGCCCCCTTAGAACCTAGTCGACCCTAAAATAGATGATGGTATGAGTAAAGTTTAATAACTAAAAGTTCCCTTAAAAATTGTCGCCCAACCTAGGAAATTAAAACCTAGGTCTAAGTAGAACATGTGGTTAGAGAAACAAAAAAAGAGAATATATATATATATATATATATATAATAAACATGTAACAAGAAAGGGGGTAAGAAATTCAAACTTAATTATTAAATTAAAATTTATAATGGAGGATTAAATTTATTAGAATAGAAAATCATTGTTTTATCTACACTTGCTAAATTGATTTTTAGTTAAAAAGGAAAAAGGGAGAAACTTAAAAGAAAAAGGGGGAAACTTAAAGAAAAGGGGAAACTTAAAGAAAAATTTGAATGTCTAACTTAGTAAGGAATCTAGCCTTTGGAACTTTCTATTTATGAATTCAACTAGTAATTAAGTAAGGCGTAAGTCATTTAAGAATTGTAAGGGAATTTTGGGACACCGAGGAGCGTTTTTAGGAATGATTAAGGTGGGTGAGGGAAATAAGAATAATTAATTAATTAATAAAATTGATTTTTTGGTGCAACTAGGGGATCGAGCGACATGTGTACGAGGGAGGTTTTTCCTAATTAAATAAATGAAAAAGGAATCTAATGAGAAGTTTGGGAAACTAATTACTTGAAAACTCTATAAAAAGGATGGAGGAGGAGGAGTGTGGATCACATCTAGCTTGCGTAATGTTATGTTGCTAAAATTTTATCTTGACTGAAATTTCTCTTGTGGGAGTTGAGATACCCAGCTCGGGTAACGAGTGGTAGCTCGACCTTGCGAGGCGAGATAGGTGCTAGCATTCTCTGGTATTGTGTGTGTGGCCCCTTTGCGGCTCAGGGGGCTCAGGGGGAAGAAGAGTACCCCTAGCGTTGGCTGTGAGGTATCGGTGAGGTCACATCGGTTGGCAAGCAGGAGCTGGATGGAGCGCGCGTGGGACAACGACTTCGGAGCATTCACATTTGGCTAAGGTACACTTGTTAAAGTTGTTACTTGTAATGAAATTTAAATTACAATTGTTTATTTTACTGTACTCGGATGAAGATTTCATTGCCATGAGATTTCCTTGTACATGTATTTCTATGGTAATTGTAATCCCCTTGTTGCTTCATTCATTCAGTAAGAATCCTTGCTATCCACAATATCCTTTATTTTTGAGTTACTGTCTATTTGCGCGCGGCTACGAATGAGCCCCGAACTCAAAACCTTGCCTTCTCTCTTGTATCTCCTTCTTGCGTTTTCTTTACTCCTTGATTGTTCTTTTAATTCATTATTTGCTTCTCCACGAAGAAGATCTGGATGTAGATTTGTGTTTTATCCTCTTTTCCTTGATCCCTTAAGTTATTAGTCTCTACCTGAGTAGTCGGCCAGGAGCCGAATCAATAGTCTCTCACTCTGGTGTTAAAGATTTAGATTCAAATGCCCTGCTTTCCCGTGCATGAATAATAACTGTAGGATCCTTTATCTGCTCCGTGAGGAGTTCTCTCCTGAGCGTTTATTCCCTCCTTAGCCTCTGCGATTATTGAATTTCTTCTTTGCAACTTCGTGCTTCCAACCAACGATTGGGGTGTCACTTCCAGTTGTCTAAATCATTTTATTTCTCAGCATTATTTTTTTGTTTGATTTCCCGGCGAGTTCACTTCAATGAACAACAAGATCACCCTTCATTGCTATGTGTTTATTGTTTAGCTTACTCTGCGAAGGTTTGCGGTTGATAGCCTAACGATTTCAATGTGAGGCGCAACGAAACCACCCTTCAAAGCTTAGAGTTATTGCTCTCTACGTTTTTTTAATTTCTCCCAACGAACAAAATTAATAATCTATGCATTTGCTCCACGATTTGTACATGTATCTCTGCATTTTTTTGAATGATTATCTCTGCATTTTTGAAAGAATTTATCTCTGCTTTTTTGAATGATCATCTCTGCATTTTTGAAAGAATTTATCTCTGCGTTTTTGAATGATCATCTCCGCATTTTTGAAAGAATTTATCTCTGCGTTTTTTAATGATCATCTCTGCGTTTTTGAAAAAATTATCACTGCGTTTTCCCCCCCCTTGATTAGTCTCTGCATCCTTCCTAGAACTAACTCTACGTTTTCCTTATAATAGAAAACAATATCATTGTTAAATAACGATATCATAAATGGAAATGGATAACAGTAATATAATAGCGATCTCAAAAATGGAATGGGTAACATTAATATAATAACATTCTATAAACTATATCTGAAATGGAGGCCTTCGTTGTTCAAATTCTGCTCGATGTCAGAGTTTAAGAATTAATGTCACAGTGGAAATTTTGGGCTTTTAAGTCAACCAGGTGAAAATCCATGCGAGAAATGCTCTTCTGCAAAATCATATTGATGTATTATGTTTTCAATGTATTGAGAATTAAATCAACACGAAGCTACGATCAAGGATAAGGATATGAAATTATTCTTTTGAACATTTAAAAGAAGGATTCATCAATTATTAAAAATGAAAGCAAGAGACCGAGGAGGACGAGAGATCATGAACAAGGGTTCAGGTAATTACTTTGAGGTAAATCGGTAACTATGCAAAATGTCACTAAGGGAATAATTGAAGGAACGATTTGTTAATTTTGTGTTTTATTTTATTTTTATTATTAAATTCTTGTTTCTAAATTGATAAAAATAAAGGTTGGTTTTGAATTACTCGTTAGATATTGTCTATTTTAAGACTACGAAGGTTCCAGAGTTCATGCATACATTGGCGATTGGTTGTAAAATTCTTGAATCCGATTACATGGTAATCGATCCGACTGACCTCTACCTGGATACACATAAGGATCAACGATTGCGGGACTAGCCCAATTTCATACAAATAAAAATTTCTCTTTACTTATCTCTACAAAAAATCGACAATAACCTAGGATCATACATGACTATTAGTTTGTTGAACTCGGTAGAGGAAGGTTTTGTTTTCTCACTCTTTTTGAATTGTATTTGGGGTCCATACTCCTTACCTTTAATAAACTACTAATAATTTTATGAAAACTATAATGCAGTAAATGTTTCTTGCTTTAATTAAAACTTAAACCCCAACATCCACAATCACAAACAAAATTACTTTAGAATCTATCAGTTCGAAAGTACATTAAGGGACAAGCAACGCCTGTTACACATATAACTCTTGTATTAGTTAAAATCACTCTACTCATTCACACCTTTAAATCTAGGGAGTGAGAGTTGTAAATAAACATGGGTTATATAAATTTCTCTGTTACAATTCTGACATATATCAATTGTTTTCTATATCAGTATTATGACTTTTGCAAACAATAGATTAATTGTTTTTATATAGCAATTGTTTATTTATCAGTCTTATATATCAGTCCTTTAACTTGGCCACAATAGATTAATTGTTTTCCTTGCAATGGTAATAAATGAATTGCTTAATAGATTAATTGCAATGGTAACAGATTGATTAATTGCAAGGGTGATGGATTAATTGATTAATTGCAATGGTAATAGTTCACTCATTTTCACTTAGTCATAATGATTTAATAGCTAATGGTTTATGGTTTTTTGCGTAATAGTTTAATGGATTACACAAGATTAATGGTTGAGGGTTTAATAGTTTTATTAGCTAAATTGATTAATTGTTTCATTGTTACATTCTTCCGGCTTAAAATAAATAAATAAATATTGCTGTTGCATTGTGTTGCTTGTAGTTGTAACGATAGGGGAAGTTACATATGGTATTAGAGCCGGTTTGACCCGTGACTTGGGATCACTACAAATTCCGTTGATTAGATGTTTAATTATGATGATGCTAATTAAATTGATTGTATTCATGTAGGTAATCATGGTTAGAGGACACCACAGAGGCAGACGACGGGGTGCTAGGGGAGGAGGCACGATGCCCCCAGTAGCATTCATGCCTGAGGGTTCTAACCCCCAGGGAGACGAATATGTGGTCGGGCATGAAAACATAGCGGTGGGTGATGTGGTTGGGATGATGAGGTCCTTTCAGTGGATATTTGAGGCACTGATCAGCCATTTGGATAGAGATGAGGTCAGGGTGCCAGCTCCCCCATGAGGATCCACCGCACGCTCTGGTTGGTACTGGTAGCATTCACCGCGAATTCGAGAAGGTCAAATTTCCCGAGTTATTTGGTGCCTTGGACGATGCAGCCACCGAGGCATGGTTGGAGAATATGGCGATGTGATTTTGATGCAGGAGCATCGTAATCACATCGAAGGAAGTAGACGTGGAAATGGAATCGATACCTCAACAGATTGAAGGACTTGAACCAACAATTAACTAGCTTGGAAGTGGTGCGAAGAATTTTTGGAATTCTCGTTAATTAATTTTGGTTGTGTAAAACTGGGCCATCATTTGAAATGACAGAACCATTGTAAATCCTTTACACGACTGTAAATGTATTACAGGTGTGGGATATTAGCCCTGATTAGTCATTAGGTTGCATTAATTGAGTAGGTAACTGCTTGAACAAAAGGTAATAGATTTTTAGATAGGACGATGAAGAAGAGGAAGCTCTAAGTCCTTAGACAAGTTTTTCAGTTTGTGTCTATAGGAGATAGCGATTGTAATGATGTTTTTTCTTTGAAATGAATAGAACATAGAAAACTGACTCAATTGTATAGTGTTGATACTGTTTTATTATTACTATGTATTCTGTGAATGTATGATGTTCATAGTGAATGAATGAATAATTGAACAATTTAAATCGTTTCTCTTCTATAAGATTATGCAAGGAGTGCATGCAGAGCGCAAGGAGTGCATATGAATAAGTCTTTTTTGACTTAAAGCTTAGAAGAGATAGCGGGGAATTTCCGTATGCAGAGTGTGAGTATTGAGCACAAGGAGTGCATATAGAATAAAGCTTGTGTTAAATTTTGAGTTCAAGAAGAACGTGCCAGGAAGGCACACCAAAAAAGTTACAAAATCAAGAGAGGAGCCTCAAGGTTGCCAAATACCTTAGAGGAAAATCTGTGTAGAGAAGCATAGAGAGATAGAGTCACTGAGAACTCCGTAGAGATCTGCCAGGTGGGCATCTAGCGAGTGAAAGGAGTGCACAAAAGAACTCTATTTTGATTTCAGAGAGAGAAGTTTCAGAGGAGAAGACACTTATAGAGTTACTGAATACTCTGGAGGAAGACCTGTGCAAGGAGTGCACCAGGCCAACACTCAGACGAAGTGTTGAAGACAATGAGTTGAAGGTCAGTCAAAGTTTAAGGAGTGCGCGTAGAGAGAACTTATTTCAAGCTCATAAGCTCAGGAGGTTGAGCGCAGAAGAGTGCCAAGAGAAGCACCATAATTATTCTAAGGAAGACGCAGAAGGGATGAGTCCCTTAGAGATAGAGCAAGGTCGAGAAGCTCAGGAGAGATAGTGCGAAGATACACACAGAGTGAAAGTGTGCGCAAGGGATGGGATTTAAACTTCATTTACCAGAAGCTCAGAAGGAGTAGTGGTTTTAAGTCTCGAGAGGAAACACTTAGAACAGTTTCTAAGTTTTGAAGAATTGAAGCGTTCAAAGGTGAAGTGCAGAAAACTAAAGTTTGAAGAAAGAACAAGAACGGAGGATTGAGCGGGAGAAATCCTTCAGAAAAGAATTTCGAAGAGTGGATAAGATCGAGGGTCCAGATCCATTTAGGAGGAACCAAAATATTTTAATCCATTAGATCTTAGAAAATTAGTGCACTGGTTAGTTGCGAGGAGTTATTGAAATTTCACAAAACCAAAGGATTTGGAAGAAGCAACATGAAATTCACGAAACCCCAAAATGCGAAATCCCAAAATTATTGAGACCATCCATTGAAAGGGGACACGTGGAAAGAGATTAGCATTTCGTTGACTCGCAGAGTGGAAAGGACAAAGGGCGGAGTTGTGAGAATTCGTGAACTGAGAAATCGCGATTTGATCACAGTTGTTGGCTGGAGAGTGATTGTGGAACATTGATATGATCCGAATATTTCATAGTTTCTAGTATCGTAGGATCAGGAGAATGGATGTGAATCGCATTGGGAGTTATCCATACGCGAAATCCCGACACGCTCAGAAGGATTGGCCCCAGGTCACAGTGAAGGGTCATATGGGTGAAGGATAAGGGAGGAGCTAGCATGCGCTAGGCCCTTGTCGGAATTTCAGAACTCGAAAGTTTGAAGGACAGAGAGTCGATTGAGTCATATAGCCGATACACGAAATCATGACGCATCTTTTCGGATAGGTGTGTGGTCACAAGGCGTGGTCACGTGGAGGAGACTTGTGGTTAGCACTTGTGCACACGAGTAGAATTTTGTAAAGACCCGTGGATTGTTTCTTAGAGGTTCCAGCAGGGAATCAAAGACTATTTCAATTCAGTCTTGAGAAGAACCTAAGGTCGGGAGGTCGTGCAGCCCTTGGAGAGAAGGGGTGTCTGCACCAAGTGGTATCATAGCTTAATTTCGTCTATAGATTTCAAGCGAAAGAGAAGAGGGAGGTAGAGTACTGATGATTTGTGTATGATTTCTTGTAAGGTGTACGGTAAATGGTAGAAAACCAGATGATTTGAAAAACAGAGGGTGAATATGGCTACTGAAGGCCATAGGGGTAGTCAGGGAAAGGACCAAGAACAGAAAACCAAAGTTGAGATAGATAATGAACTCATAGAAATAAGAGAAAAGATGGAGAGGCTAGCATTAAAGATGCAACAGGATGCAAAGGTACACTGGACATATGAATGGCCTTTGAAGAGGAAAGTAGAATGGCCTGTCCAGAAGTTGATGGCCAGAAGGCAGAAACAAATGTTGAGAAGGTGGCTGAGGCATGCTGAAAACCTCAATAACATAGGAAGGAAAGTGATTTACATTTGTGAACCAGAAGTTGGAAAAATCCTCAGTGATGATGAGGAGGAGAGATTAGATAAGGATCTCATAAACTGTCAGGTGGAAAATGATGGACTTTTAGATCGCTAGGTGGGAAATGAGACGAGATTAGTTGATTTCATAGATTGCCAGGAGAGCAGAGGAGAGATCCCAGATTTCCAGATGGGCCAGGGAAAAGAGATGAACTCAGTTGAGAGTTCATATCAACAAGGAGTGCTGATGGAATAAGATCAGAGGTGTGTTCTGATCGTCGGGGAAATTCAAATATTTCTTCCAAATAGTTCAGTAGAGGCTAGAACAAGTATTTTACATGAGGAGATGATGAAACAAGAATCCAAGAGAGAGGTCATGAAGCTAAATGAGTTTAAAGCTAACTGTGTCTGTGATGCAGGTGTAGCAGAGGAAAGACAACCAACAAAGACTGTCAAAGAAGAGAAGATGGAACACACATTGATGTCTACCCCAACAGAAAAAGAGGAGAATTCAGATGAATTGCTCACTCAATGGAAGAAAGAGCTAAAGATGTTGGAGGATTGGTTGGACAATCCAAAACCAGAATATGGTTGCCAGAAGACAGTCACGAAGATTGCAAAAGAAGAGCATTCGACATAATTTCTCAAAAATTTCAGCTGGGAAGATGAACAGATGATGACTGCAGCACTGAAACATCCAGCAGAAGAGGAAGCAAAATTCCAGTCAGAGGAATGGTTGATAGAAGATGGAGATATGCTAGCACAAGAGGAGATGACAGAAACCAATATGTCAGAGGAAGAAGTTGGGCAACAATTCAGTAAGGAGATTGCAGAATTGAAGTCTGCAATAGAGTGGAAAACTAGTGCCATAGGAGATGAAGATAATATGAAGGTTCAAATTGATCAGATTGGTAAAAAGGAGAAAGAGCACACATTGTGACATTTCAATGTGCCCAAGAGATGGAGAACAAAGAGCATTCGGTGGAATTGCTCCAAAATTTCAGCCAAGGATATGAACATAAGGCAATTGTAGAATTGGGATCTACAACAAAAGGAGATGAGTATTCATGTAAATGGCTTGAAAATTTCAGCTAGGGAGCTGAGCGAGAGATAACTGTAGAATGTGGACCTAAAACAAAGGAAGAGATGAAACAAAATAATCTGCATGAAGGAAGGAGTCAGCCAGCAGAGCAACTGGACAGGGTGATTGAAAAAATCATGAGGTTGATGTTGAAGCCAGCACAAGAAGCAATTAACAAGAAGAAGTTGAATAGAGGAGGGCCTACAAAAGTAGCAGGGAAGAAGCAGCAGCAACAACAACAAAGTAGAGGAGCAAATAAACAACTCCAAGGAAAAGTTTGGGATCCAGGTGGATTTCAACATAACTGGAGAGCTCATGAGCAAGAGCTCATCAATTTTTCACATCAGTGGAGTATGATGCAGGAGCATTGCAATCACATCCAAAGGAAGTAGACATGGAATTGGAATTGACACCTCAACACATCGAAGAAGATGAACCGACAATTAACTAGCTTGGAAGCGGTGCGAAGACTTTTTGGAATTCTCGTTAATTAATTTTGGTTGTGTAAAACCGAGCCACCGTTTGAAATGACAGAACCATTGTAAATCCTTTACGTGACTGTAAATGTATTACAGGTGTGGGATATTATCCCTGATTAGTCATTAGGTTTCATTAATTGAGTAGGTAACCGCTTGAACAAAAGGTAATAGATTTTTAGATAGGAGGATGAAGAAGAGGAAGCTCTGATTCCTTAGACAAGTTTTTTTAGTTTGTGTCTGTAGGAGATAGCAACTGTAATAATGTTTTTTCTTTGAAATGAATAGAACAGAGAAAATTGATTCAATTGTACAGTGTTGATACTGTTTGACTATTAATATGTATTCTGTGAGTGTATGATGTTCATAGTGAATGAATGAATAATTGAACAAGTTAAATTGTTTCTCTTCCATAAGATTATGCAACGAGTGCATGCAGAGCGCAAGGAGTGCGTATGAAGAAGTCTTTTTCGACTTAAAGATCAGAAGAGATAGCGGGGAATTTCTGTATGAAGAGTGTGCATATTGAGCACAAGGAGTGCGTATAGAAGCAAGATTGTGTTAAAGTTAGAGTTCAGGAAGAACGTGCCAGGAAGGCACACCAGAAGAGTTACAAACTCAAGAGAGGAGCCTCAAGGTTTCCAAATACCTTAGAGGAAAATCTGTGTAGAGAAGCACAGAGAGACAGAGTCATTGAGAACTTTGTAGAGCTCTGCCAGGTGGGAATCTAGTGAGTGCAAGGAGTGAATAGAAGAAATCTGTTTTGAGTTCAGAGAGAAAGTGAAGTTTCAGAGGAGAAGACACTTACAGAGTTACTGAATACTCTGGAGGAAGACCTGTGCAAGGAGTGCACCAGCCCAACACTTAGACAAAGTGTTGAAGACAACCAGGTGAAGGTCAGTCAAAGTGAAAGGAGTGCGCATAGAGAGAACTTGTTTCAAGTTCATAATCTCAAGAGGTTGAGTGCAGAAGAGTGCCAGGAGAAGCACCAGAATTACTCTAACGAAGACGCAGAAGGGTCGAGTCCCTTAGAGACGGAGCAAGATCGAGAAGCTCAGGAGAGATAGTGCGAAGCTGCACATAGAGTGCAAGTGTGCGCAAGGGATGGGATTTAAACTCCATTTACCAGAAGCTCAGGAGGAGTAGTGGCTTTAAGTCTCGAGAGGAAACACTTAGAAAAGTTTCTAAGTTTTGAAGAGTTGAAACGTTCAAAGGTGAAGTGCATAAAACTAAAGTTCGAAGAAAGAACAAGAACGAAGGATTGAGCGGGATAAATCCTTTAGAAAAGAATTTCGAAGAGTGGATAAGATCAAGGGTCCAGATCCATTTAGGAGGAACCAAAATATTTCAAGCTGTTAGATCTCGAAAAAGTAGCACACTGGTTAGTTGTGAGGAGTTATCGGACTTTCGCAAAACTAAAGGATTTGGAAGAAGCAACACGAAATTCACGAAACCCTGAAATGTGAAATCCCAAAATCATCGGGACCATCCATTGAAAGGGGACACATGGAAAGAGATCAACATTTCGCTGACTTGCAGAGTGGAAAGGTCAAAGGGCAGAGTTGTGAGAATTCACGAACCACAAAATCACGACTTGATCACAGCCGTTGGCTGGAGAGTGATGGTGGACCGTTGATCTGATCTGAATATTTTACAATTTCGTGTATCGGAGGATCATGAGAACATAGGTGAATCGCATCGGGAGTTATCGATACGTGAAATACCGACGCGCTTGGAAGGATTGGCCCCAGGTCATAGTGAAGGGTCATATGGGTGAAGGATAAGGGAGGAGCTAGCATGCGCTAGGCCCTTGTCAGAATTTTGAAACTCAGAAGTTTGAAGGACAGAGAGTCGATTGACTCATATAGCCGATACACGAAATCGCTATGTGCCTTTTCGGATAGGCATGTGGTCACAAGGCATGGTCATGTGGAGGAGACTTGCAGTTATCACTTGTGCACGTGGGAAGAATTTTGTAAAGACCTGTGGATTGTTTCTTAGAGGTTCCAGCAGGGAATCAAAGATTGTTTCAATTCAGTCTTGAGAAGATCCTAAGGCCGAGAGATCGCGCAACCCTTGGAGAGAAGGGGGGTTTGCACCAGCATTGCACTTTGCGAATATACCTCCAACATGAATGTTCACATTGTGATCTTCCAACTGAAGGGGAACACTCTTCTATGGTGGAAGACGCTCCTGCCACAATCGAACATGGTCGTCGAATACATGTCATGGGAACTATTCGAGGAACGGTTCTGAGAGAGGTATCTTTCTGAGGAATTCATTGAGTGTAAGATCAACGAGTTCAATGCCTTGCGATAGGGCAGTCATACGGTTCCCGAGTACGAGGCTCATTTTATGGAGTTTCTTCGGTATGCACCGCACCTGAATACCGAGAAACTTAAGGTTAGCAGGTTTGTGTTTGGCCTTAATGGTAGCATTCGTGCGAAGGTTAGGATTCTGATGCCTCAAACCTTGCATGATGCTGTCCAGAAGGCCCTCATAGCAGAGGATGAGCTTAGCGGGGGTTAGAGAACGAATCCAGTGAGACTAGCAGGACATGCATCATATGGTGCGCAAGAACATCAGACACCAACCATACACTCACTAGGATATCATGGCTTCAAAAGAGGATCCACTTTCACTAAACCTCAGCTACCAGCACCTCAACGATGAACTCCTTATCGAGGACCACAACACTAGCAACAATGTCGACCGCAACAACATCATTTTAGGCATGTTCAACAAAACAAACTAGGATTCCAGGCTGGTGGGACATCCGCTTCTACTTCGGGTACCAGGAGTACTGGACCGAAGAAGGGGTGTTGGAAATGTGGGGAGCCACATTACCAACGTGACTATCTAGTCGAGAGGACCAGAGCATCTGGATCATCCAGACCCACTACTGTGGCAAATTTGGGCAAGGCCCATGGGATTCATGCAGCAGTGAATAACTGCCAGGAAGAGCACCAGTCGACTGTGCTCGAGACGTTAGGTACCATCGATGACCAGAATCTTAGTATTTTGATAGATCCCGGTGCTATCAAGAGCTTCATTTATGGTGCAACTCTAAAAATAATTAAGGTAAAGGCAGTTGAACAAGATGAGTTTAGCTTTGTAGAAATGGCTTTAGGAGCCAAACAAAATGTTGGTGGGAAGGTTATGGGTTGTAGCCTTAACCTGGGAGAGTTTGTCAGTAGGGCCAACCTGTATGTCATGATCTTAGGATATTATGACATCGTGGTCGGTATGGACTGGTTGGAATCACATGAGGCGATACTCAAATGTAAGACGAAACGATTGATCTTAGTCAATGATGATGGACATAGACGCGTGATTGTAGGTAGGAACCAAGGAGTTTTCCTGAGGTTCATCTCTTCCTTGCAACTATGGAAGAGCATACACAAGGTATGTAAGCTTTATGTGATCCTTGCGTTAAACAAGAAGGGAGTAGCGGAAGGTCTAGAACACCTTTCGGTGGTGAGAGAGTTTGCGAATGTCTTCCCTGAGGAGTTACCTGGGATGCCGCTGGAGAGGGAGTTGGAATTTACCATAGATCTAAAACCGGGGACTGAACCAATAGGAATAATTCCTTATCGGATGTCGACCTCGAAGTTATGTGAGTTGAAAATGAAACTGAAGGAGTTGCTGGACCTAGGACTTATACATCCAAGTGTGTCACCGTGGGGTGTGCCTATTATTTTCATACGAAAGAAGGATGGGTCGTGGAGACTTTGCATTGACTACCGTCAATTGAACAAGGCAATGATCAAGAATTAGTATCCCTTACCAAGGATTGATGATCTGTTTGATCAGATTAAGGATGCAACAAAGTTTTCAAATATCGAATTGAGATCAAGGTATTACCAGTTATAGATCAAGGAGGATGATGTCCCTAAGACCACCTTTAAGATGAGGTTTGGAAATTACAAGTTTAATATTTTACCGTTTGGACTGACAAACGCCCCAGGGGTATTTATAAGTTTGATGAATGAGGTGTTCCACAAATACTTGGACAAGTTCGTCCAAGTATTCATTGACGATATTTTTATTTACTCTCGGACGATGGAGGATCATGATGAGCACTTGCGCTTGGTACTACAGTGTCTACGAGAGAACACATTGCATGGGAAATTGTCTAAATGCTCATTTTATCAATTGAAGAGGAAAGTAGAATGGCCTATCCAGAAGTTGATAGCCAAAAGGAAGTAGAATGGGCTCTCCTTAGAGGCCCTTAGTCTCCCACAAGATCAACTGGCGGAGTATTGACTCCAGGGGTTTGACATCTACCAAATTCAGTTAAGAGGTGAGTGGCACCCTTAGAACACGTAGTGTGTCTTGAAGGGCACTCTCACAAAGAAAGCAAAAAGAGGCGAGTGGCACCCTTGGAGAACATAGTGCGTCTTGAAGGGCACGTCATGTAAAGAAAACTGAAAGAGGCGAGTGGTATCCTTGGAGCACGTAGTGCATCCTGAAGGGCACATCACGATTTTAACTATGATAAGTTAATAAACCTAGTGCTTATAAAACTATGCCCCCTTAGAACCTGGTCAGCCCTAAAATAGATGATGGTATGAGTAAAGTTTAATAACTAAAATTTCCCTTAAAAATTGTCGCCCAACCTAAGGAAATTAA
>JASDQU010501940.1:15890-37516 GCA_032191745.1 Picea mariana
CACTTAATGAATAATTAAAAAAGATGAATTAAATAAAAGATAACAAAAATTAAAGAGACAAGAAAATGAAAAGTTTGTTGACAAAGTCTCCTCAAACACGTAATTTTATTAATAAGGAAAAAAGTGATTACAATAAGAAGTGAGGACTCATAATCTCCTTAACCTCACTTAAATAAGGAACCTGTTTATATAGCTCAATCCAAAACTAAAATATAGGAGAAAAACCAATCACATAATCACATGAGTATGATAGGTGTCCTTTACATAGAAGCTAGGTGTCCTTATCCTAACAAACTAGAATAAACTATTTTCTAAAAACATTTAAACTAGAAAATACTTAGACTATAGAACTTTAGGATTCTGAGGCTAACAATGCCCCCTTTTATCCGAAAGTTCATATTTACAAATACCAAGTTCATCTATGAACTTAGTGAACTTTATTCTACCAAGAGGTTTGGTAAAAATATCTGAAGTTGATCTTCATATGGACAGAACCGAGGCTTGATGATGTTTTTGATGATGAGCGATCTAATGAAGTGGTACTTGGTGTCGACATGTTTAGTCTTTGAATGGAATGCTAGATTCTTGGTTATGTTTATTGCTGACTGAATGTCAATCAATAAAGTAGTTGGTGATTTTTGAGATTCACCAAGATCCCATAAAATTATGCATACCCATACAATCTCACATGTTTCTTCCCAAGATGATATGTACTCTGCTTCTGCTGAAGAATTGACAATTGTTATCTTCTTTTTGCAATTCCAAGGTACTCCTACTAAACCCATATTCATTAAATAACATGAAGTGGATGTTCTATCATCAATGTCACCTGCAAAATCAACATTTGAATATCCAACAAGTGTAAAATGTTTGTTCCTTTTGTAGAGAAGACCATAATCTTTTGTACCTTGAATGTATCTTAGTACCCTTTTTGCTGAATTCTAGTGACTTTCCCTTGGTTCCTGCATAAACCTTGAAAGTATACTGACTGAATATGACAACTCTGGTCGAGTATTTGTCAAATAAATGAGACTTCCAACCAATTTCTTGTACTTTGTACTATTTACGAATTCCCCCCCTTCAAATTTTGAAAGTTTCAATTTATGCTCCATGGGTGTAAGAGAATGTTTACAATATTCCATGCCAAATTTCTTTAACAATTCAGTGGCATACTTAGTTTGACTAAGGAATATTTGATTTGGATGTTGAAATACTTCAACTCCAATATAATAATGAAGTTTCCCTAAATCAATAATTTTGAACCCTGCTTTAAGTTATTCCTTAACTTGTTTGATGTGAGCTTCATTATTTCATGTTATGATTAAGTCATCAACATAGAGTGCAAGTATCACCATGTTCTTATCTTGCATTCGAAAATACAATGTATCATTTGATTCACTTCGTTGAAAACCCACCTTTCGTAGGTAATCATCTATTTTTGCATACCAAGCTCGAGGAGCTTGTTTCAAGCCATATAAATCCTTCACAATTTTGTAAACTTTATGTTCTTGTCCTTCAACTTCAAACCCTTCAAATTGAGTCATGAAAATATCTTCCTTTAGATCACCACTCAAGAATTCACTTTTGACATCCATTTGATGTAATTTCCAACCATTATGTGCATCCAAATTGATATCCATTTTGATAGTATTCCATTTAGCTATGGGTGCAACAGTTTCTTCATAATCAATTCCTTCCTATTGAGAAAAAACTTTAGCAACAAGTATTACTTTGTACTTGTCAATTTTACCATTGGGCTTGTACTTTAATCAATAAACCCATTTACAACTGATGGGATTAACATCATGTGGACAATCGACCAAGTTCCAAGTCCCATTTGAAAGTATCGAATCATATTCATTAATCATTGCTTCCTACCATTCTTTATGTCCAACTGCTTCAACAAAATAAGTAGGTTCAATGGAAGCATGAGAAAAATTAACTTCTGCTCTTGAAGATCCCCTAGTTCCCATTTTTTTAATTTCATTTGAATGAACATCTTGGAGAATGTTTTCAACCCACTTTGGCCTCTTATGTTGAGGGGATTGAGAATCTAAATCACTAATATTATTGAAAAGAGGATTTTCAAATAATGAGGCTCTTTTTTCATCTGAAGTATCTGAGGTTGGAGGAGATTATTTTGAAGTTTCAATATCATAAGAGTCTTTTGTAGTTTCATTATCAGATGAATCATAAGAACTTTTTGATGAAGAGATGTCTTCTAAAGAAGCAAAGTATTTTTCAAACAAAAATGTTTTCTTTGAATTTTTCAACTTACGTTTACCCTTAGTGTTTTTCTTCTCTAAAAGACTAAGGATATGATTAATCTCATACAAAATTTCACTTTCAATTTCATAAAAATTACATCTCTACTGACAATGAATTTTCCATCTGAAAGAAACCTATACCCTTTCTTTTCATCAGAGTATCCAATGAATGTACTCTTCATACTTTGGTTTTATAATTTAGTTCTCTTTTCCTTAGGAACTAAATCATAACACATTGAACCAAAACCCTAATATGATTTACCTTGGGTTTAAAAATGAACCAAGCTTCATAAGGAGTTTGTCCATCTAAATTTGATGTAGGTGATCGATTTCTGAGATAAATGATAGTGTGGACTGCTTCAACCCAATATTTTGTGCTCAACCCTTTGAACTGCATCATAGATCTTGCCATGCCCATGATAGTTCTATTCCTCCTTTCGGTAACTCCATTTTTCTATGGAGTATAGGAATTTGTTAGTTTTCTCTGAATTCCATTGTCTCGACAATAATCATTGAATTCAATTGAAGTGAATTTTCCTCCATTATCTATTCTAAAAAATGAAACCTTTTCCCTAGTTTCATTTCAACCATGTGTTGAAAATTTACAAAATTTTCAAAAGCTTTGGACTTTGCCACATATATCACTGTGAATCAACATCAAATATTTTTTTGCTCGCCAGGAGCTAGTTGGAAAAGCTTCTCGCTTTTGCTTGCCAAAAACACAAGCTTCACACTTAGAATTTTCTCTCTTGAAAGTTGGAAAACCCTTTACCAAATCTTGGAACTTAATTTTCAAGAGACTATCGAAGTTTAAGTGACCAAATCGAAAATTCCATAATATAAATGAAGACATTTTAGAATTCACTACTGCTACAAAAGCATGCTTTCTTGGGATAACTTTTCCTTTCATTCTTAGCAATTTTCCATCTTCATATCCTGACATTATTGTTTTCAAGTTATCCTTCTCTAAATTAATATTTACCAAACCATCTTACATGATGATTTGATGTCCAACTTGTCGGATTGTGACTAAGGATAACAAATTCTTCTTAAAAGTTGGTACATACCAAACATTTGAAATCCATTTTTCACCAATTATAGGGAGAAATACTTTATCTGAACCTTTTCCTTGAGGTATATGAGTTGTATCATTATCCAAATAGATGGTAATTAGTTGAACATCTTGATAATTCCAAAAATAATCTCTGCGATAAGTCATATGTTGAGTAGCTCCCGTGTCCAATATCCAATCACTTTCAAATGAATATTCTTGTGGAACTGTTGTAAAAGCATATTCATATTGATCATCCTGGTAATCTTGATCCTCTGCATATTGTGCTTATTATTGAGAATTTGAATTTGATGTCTTCTTAAATTTTGGCAATTGATCATTGCTTGTTAGACAATTTGATGCATAATGTCCCATCTTTAAACATCTTTTACATCTCACTTGACTGAAATTCCTGCCTCTTTCTGATTGTGCATTATTATTGGGAGGATTACTTTGAAAATTTTGTTGATTAAAATTGATATGACCTCTACCTTGACCATGACCTCTGCCATGGCCTCGATTAGAAGAATGATTCTGAAAATTTCCAAAATTTTATTTTTCTCTTCCTTTAGAACTTTCAGCTTTAGTGAAAAGAATATCTTCTCTTGATCGTTTTTGTTTTCCAAATGATTTGCTATGTTGAGCCAGTAATTCACTAAGTGAATCAAAGGTCATAGATGATAACTTATTAGTTATTTGCAAAGTCTCAAGAAAATGATTATAATATTGAGGCAAGCCATTTATCACAATGGATACCATAAAACTATCTTCAAGTTTAGGAAAACCACCCTTGATGATTTCCTGATGAATGTTCTTGATCCTTGAAATATATTCTAATACATCACCATTATCTTCTAATCTTTGTTTAAGAAATTTCATTTGTAGATCAAATCTATGAGATGCAACATGAGTATCAAAAAGCTTCTTGAATAGATTCCAAGTAGACCATGCATCTTTGGAATTCTCAATATGTACAAACATGTGTTCAGTTACAAAAGAGCATAGCAAAGAAAGTGCTTTTTCATCTTTCAAATGCTATTTTTCTAAAGAAGTAGTGTCGGTTGGCTTAGATGGAGCAGTATCGCCATAACAAATATCACACCATAATTCATTATAAATCATATTGTTCTGCATGTGCCAACTCCAAGATTTGTAATTCTTGGGTCCATCTAACTTATCTGATTATGTGAATAGATTTATTAATTTATATGTGATGGTAGATTGCTTTATTGAAAAATTTCCAAGTTAATGATCACACCACCTCACTGAATAATCCTCAAAACACTAAAAGAGAGACACAAGGCACCAGAAAGAAAGAGTACACAATCCACACAAAAAGAGCACTTTTAAGGGCTTGGCCTTGAACCTTTAAAAGTCTAATTGAAAAAAGATTTTGAGAGAGTATTGCGCTAGACTCTTCTCAACTTCTGAGTTTCAAGACTACAATCGAATCTTTCAAAATTTGACACTTTTACAAGATTTATATCCTTTTACAAATAGCAAAATATAACCCCCCCTTGAACTAGGAAAGTAAAAACAAATATTTTTACACAAAAATGATCTGTACATCAGAATTAAATCCACTTATTACTTCACATATTTATGTGAAAACAATTTATTTTTCACCCAAAGAGTTAACAAATAAGATTTCTCTTTAAAAAACAGTGCTGTGAATTTTCGGTCCATGATCCAGTCCACAATACGGTTTGCGATATGTTCCATGATACGGTACTCAATTTGATCCACAATACGGTCCCTAATATGATCCACTATACGGTCCTCAATTTGATCCATGATACATTCCTTAATATGATTCACTGCACCTCGGTTTTGCAACTTCTTTACTAAAAAATCCGCTACAGGAAATTACTGATCTACAATAGATGCACCTCTGCCTTTGAAGAAATGCCCGTTTCATATCTTCAGAATGCGGTTGAATTCAAGGGTTTCTGCAATGGTGATCTAGTTATTTTTGATGGCCTTTTTGATGGGGTTCAACTGAGATCCATTTTTTTCCACTGAGATATGTCACTTTTGCTGAATTCAGATACAATCCATGATCTGGTCCTTGTTACAGTCTAGGATTTGGTCCACAATACGGTCCTTGCTACGGTCTATGATTTGGTCTGCAATATGGTCCTCAATAGAGTCTGTGATATGGTCCACAAAATGAAAGTGCATTGAAATTAGAATTGAGAGATTTTAAATTTATGAAAGGTCTCTCCAGATCTGAAACAACTAATTCAAGTATCTTAGATCTGATGGTTGAATGATAGCAAAAGATTGAAAACAAAAAATATAGAATCTACAACTCCAAATATGAAATTTCCATATTTATAAACAGATCCGAAGAAATGTTTTTACAAAAATGAACCCTCTTAATTAATTAAAAAACAACAGTGCATCTTAAGATCATAAAACACTGCAGATTTATAATAGATCTGCTATGATCTTGAGATTTACAAGCCTAACTGTTGATTTAGATACTATAAATTTGCATATTTAGAATTATAAACAATAGAAATAGCTCTAGAAATATAATCAACAATAAAATGAGGATTAGATCTGAAATAAAATCAACAAATTGATGGTGAAAAAATCTACAATTAAAAACTAAAATTTTCTTACTTTAAACAACAACAAATTACCTCAATACCATTTCCCTTGAGTTTGAAGAGATTCGGGTTGATGTCAAGAAGTCTTCAGTGCTGCCTCAATCCATCACCAATTTTCTTCCATCACAATTTCACCATGGCTCTAATACCATGTTGACAAAGTGTCCCTAGACACATAATTTTATTAATAAGGAAAAAAAGTGATTATAATAAGAAGTGAGGACTCATAATCTCCTTAACCTCACTTGAAGAAGGAGTTTGTTTATATAGCTCAAATATAAACTAAAAACTAGGAGAAAAACCAATCACATAATCACATGAGTATGATATGTGCCCTTTACATAGAAGCTATGTGTTCTTATCCTAACAAACTAGAATAAACTATTTTCTAAAAACATTTAAACTAGAAAATACTTAGACTATAGAACTTTAGGATTATGAGGCTAACAAAATTGTTAATAGAGTTCACTCATCGTGGGCTACATTTCGGGATCCACTTCCAATGATTGACAACTCCATTAATATGAAAAATTATTATTACTTTAATTTGGTCTCCAACCCACAACCAAAACTGTCTTCAGGTCTGCTACAACAGTAGGGGATTTCCATAAAACCACTTCCTACTCTCAGGCTTCCAAGAAATGGACTAAAAACCTCTCTTATTCAAATTACACAGGAAACATATTTGTATAATTATAAATTTGCAGCCAATCCTTTCAAGCTCTATGACTATGGATTAGTGATAAAGTCATTTGGTTATGTAAATGAGATCATGGGGTCAAGCCTTCGCCCATTGGGATTTTACGAATTTGGTAATATATGCAGTTTAAATATTACAATATATTTTTGTCATAACAAGTCATTTGTTTGGTGTATTGGTTAAAACATTGTAACTGTTGGGTGGAGGTCGCAGGGTCAAACCTGTGGACCATCCACTTTTGGGAAGGTGATAACATTTGAGGCTTAAATATAAGTTTACCACTATCCATTGTAAGTGACACCAGTGGTAGAACAATAAGACACCATGTTTGTTCTGTAAAGGTTGGGGGTTTGATTCACTTGCCCGATCCTTTCAGGGTTGATAAGATCCTTTTGGGAAAAAATGGGTTTCCACATGGTGGCCTCTGATTGGTCCATGTGGTGGCCATGTACCCTATATAATCAACTTCCATTCCCTTCTGCCACATAAACATCTGTACCAACCAATCATCGTACCATGTCAGCATCCATACATCCTAGTTAGCATGCCACATCATCATCCATAATACCACTTGTTCTATCCATTCGATCATATGTCATGTCTGTACATCCACGTGTCTTGTTCGTACTACCACATGTTAGTCCTTGATGATTCCGCATGTCGACCCCATCATCCTTTTTTCCCATTTGGACAAAACTTTAGAACACCATAAATTTCTCATACAATGCCCATTTGAGCCCGTTCAAGTTTCATTAGAAAGATCTCAATGAACTATTTGACATGGAGAATTTTTCATAAACATTTGAGAACATCAAGTTTTATCAGTCAAAAGATCCACCTAGATCAATCCTCTCCACTGAGAAGCTTTTGGACCACCAAAAGCGTTTATTCAAAAAGTAAGTGAGGATACTTTCTTCTTTGTCTGGTATCCATCCATAGGGATCTGATAGTGAAAATTTGAATCATCAAAAAAAGATTTCCAAAAACTATGAAAAATTCCATAACATTGTTGGCATAAACAATCATTCTCTTACTTTCACAAACATTTGTATTCACTGTCGCAACTACTAACCATACACAACAAACTAGCAGTAAAAATGAATACATAGTTTCTAATGAAAATGAATCAATAATATGCTTTCTCTTCTTAATAGGAACACCATTAAACAGTGTATCTATTTCACTCTCAACCATGGGTTGTAAGCTTGTATCCTTGGTGCTTGCATGCAATGAAATCTCACATTGGGATTCTTTTGAATCCCGAAATGCTTTATCATAGTTAGTAACAAACTTAACTATTTCATCGCTATGTTTAGGATCACACTCTTACTCAACTTTTAGAGAAATGAGTGATAAATTATTGCTTGCATTTACTAGCCTTTTCATTTGTCCTGTATTCACAAGAGACATGTCAGTCTTCATAGGATGAGCTCGTACAATATATTCAATTCCATCCTTCGTAAAACAATATTTATTTTCCTCCCTGTAAAAGATATCCTTTTTTTTCATACAAATAAGGGCTTCCCAAAACAATTCCAAAAACATCAAGTGGTATGACATCTAATTCTACCTCATCAATGAACTTAGAGGTGATTGCAAATATGAGATTACATTGTTTGGTTACTTGTAGTTTAGCATTGTCACATATCCATCGTAAATGATATGGCTGCAGATGTGGATTAGTTTCAAGTCCCAATATTTTAACACCCTCTTCATAAATGAGATTTTCTTGTGAACCACTATCAACACATGTGTCAATATTTTTATTCTTTGTGATGATTCTAATATGAAACAAATCCTATCGTTTCTTTTCATCATGCTTAATATTAGAAGATAAAACATGAGCATAAGTGATAGAATGAACAATAAAATATATGCCTTATATTCCATGGCTAAGATCATGTCTTCATCATCTGAATCTGATCCTAGATCCCATAGGATTATAGTTGTGGTCTTCTTATTACCTTTTCAATTTCAGAACCACTTTGGCTTTAGTTCTAGATGAAGTTTCCAACACTTATCATCACCGTGTCCTTCCTTCTTGCAATCTCAATAGAAACGCTTCTCATCTTCCTTCTTCACCATGGTTTTACATTTCAATTTCTCCTTTTCTTTCTTCTTTCCTTCCTTTGACTGACTGAATCCTCTGAGAAACTATCATGAACATTCCTTCTACCTGACTCAATATGAGTTTCTTGTACACAAACTTCATCAAAATTAGTCAGATTAAACATGAGGATACTATGTCTAAGATAACTATGCAAACCACCAATATACTTGAGATTATTTTCTTGCGTATATAAATGAATACCCAAAGTTAAAGATTTATTTCTAAAATCTTGATTATAACTTTGAACACTTTGTCCTTTATCTTGCCTTAAGTTTTTCCAATCCATTATTGCTTGTTCAATGTAGCCTAATGGATAAAATTTCTTCTTTATTGCAACAATTAACTCATTCCATTAACAAATTATTTTACCACTTTGAAGATGATATTCTTGAGTTCGACTCTCCCACTAGATCAAAGTTGTGCCTCCCTGTTGTAGAGTGACTAGTTGGATCTTTGCATTGTTATCAACAATTTTGTGAATCTTGGAATAGACTTCAAGCTTCTTGATCCAGTTATCCAACTTTTTTGCATTAATTTCACTATCATAAATTGGTAAATCAAACTTGATATCAAGTTTCAATAAAGGAAAATCAGATGAATTTTTCTTAGAATGCTTCTTGAAGGAAAAAATTCCACTCAAACTAGAAGAAGAGGATGATGGGGACAAAGGAGTCTTGGTAGGGTCATCACCACCTCCTTCTCCTTCAAATTTTCCAGATGGAACAACTTCCTCATGCTTATTTAGTTCATGGTACAACTCTTCCACGGTATATTTCATTGTCATGAATGCTTCAATGAAATTCATGCCAAAGAAAAAAGGATTTCCTTATTTCAACGATGACATTTCTTGTCTTTAGAATACACGTCCAATTTATGGATTAGTTTCTTCAAGAGATCTTGGTTAACATTCACACTTGCAATCCTATCAAACCTACTCTGATACCAAACTTGATCTAAAATTACTAACTTGATTGCAAAAAATTATAAGCGTGAATTTTCTTAGTTCAATTTTTAAATCACTTAATGAATAAGTAAAAAGGCTAAATTGAAGAAAAGAATAGCAAAAAATAAAAAGACAAGAAAATGCAAGGTTGTTAATGGAGTTCATCCATATTGGGATACGTCTTCAAGTTTGCTTCCAATGAATGACCACTCCATTACGATGAAAAATGATTATTACATTAATTTGGTCTCCAACTTGCAACCAAACTTGTCTTCAGGTTTTCTATAGTAGTAAAGGATTTCCAGAAAACCACTTCCTACTCTTGAGCTGCCAAGAAATGGCCTAAAAACCTCTCTTCTTCAAATTAAAAAGGAAAAAAAATTGTATAATATAAACTTGTAGCCAATCCTTTCAAGCTCTATGACTATGGTCTAGTGGTAAAGTCATTTGGTTATATAATTGAGGTTGTGGGGTCAAACCTCTGCCTATTGGGATTCTATGTATCTGGAAATATATGAAGTTTAAATATTACAATCTTCGTCTGCCATAACAAGTCATTTGTTTGGCATATTGGTTGAAACATTGTAATTGTTTGGAAGAGGTCGCAGGGTCAAACTCATAGACCATCCACGTTTGGGGAGGTGATAACATGTGAGGGTTAAATATAAGTTTTCCACTATCGATTATAAGTGACATCGGTGGCACAACAACAAGACATGATTTTTTCCGCAGAGGTTAGGGGTTCAATTCACCTGCTCGATCCTTCTGGGGTTGATAAGCCCCTTTTTGGAAAAATGGAGCTACCATGTGGTGAACTATGATTGTTCCATGTGGTATCCACATACCCTATACACTAAAATTCCATGCCCTTCTTCCACATCAACATTTGTATCGTCCAGTCATCCTACCATGTGAGCATCTGTACAACCCAATCAATATGCCACATCATCATCCATACAACCCAGTCAACATGCTATGTCAGCATTAGTACTGCCATCTGTTCTATCTGTATATCCACGTTTCATGTACATACTACCACATGTCTTGTTCGTACTTCCATGTGTTAGTCTCTGATGATGCCACGTGTCAACCTTGTCATCCTTTTTTCCTATTTGGTCAAAACTTCAACATGCCATAACTTTAACATACGATGTCCATTTTAGTTTGTTATCACATATAATTGTAAGGGGGCGTTTTCCCTAAGGATTTGGCCCTTGGGCGGAGAAAATGAGAGAAAAGGGGTTTAAAAAACCCACCATATGCATTTTATCCAAAGTCGAGGTGTATGAAGGTGGGGTACAGGTGGCAACAGATCAACATTTCACTGACTCACGGAGCGAAAAATTCAAAGGAAAGAGTCATGAAGACTCGTGAACATGAAATCACAAAGCGATCTGGGTTGTCCATTACAGAAGGACACATGGCGTAGGATCAACATGGATAAAGTCGTTTCGGAAAGGCTCAAGTGAGAAATGATGATAGACGAGCTACTAAAATGTCGATGGCCCAAGGTCTCGAAATGCTAAGGATCCGAGGTCCCGATGGTCCGAGATCCCGAAATGCTGATATTCACCTGGGTCGTCCGATCAAAGGGGATGTGTTGCACCTGATCCAAGAGATCGCGATTTCGCGACTCAGAGGTTTGAGCATGGAGCACGAAGTGAGTTCGCGAAATGCGAAATCATGACGCACCTGAGAGTTGGGCCCATGATCACAACCCACGATCATATGGAAGTAGGGCCATAAAGAATGGAAAAGTGCCTATCAAGCAACGACCAACTAATATTGATCAAGGAAATGATCCTGGCCGTCAAGATCAAAGAAAGTCCGACCATCGATCTAGATGTGTCATTTCGTGGGATCCAACATCAGGATATTTGAAATCAAGGGGAGTGAAGACTCCCGACAGGGGAAACCTTGAAATTGCATATGGGGGATACGTAAGGTCATGGCCTGAGGTTGCGTGGAGAAATGGATAGGAGTTGTGCCAAGGGCCAAAAGTGCTCATTTTGGTCTCATTAGAAGATCAACGTGGTTTCAAAGCGCTAGGATTGACTTGGAGGAGTCGTGAATGTCTCCTGGAGCATTCATGGGTGTCGGGCTCCATCCCGATCCCTATGTAGGTGGTTAATGGAAATGGGGGATGTGATTGAAACCTTGTCTCACCCCATAAATGGAAAGTATGGAAATATGGCCGTGTAGGCAGATTGTCAGCCGAAAGTTCCCCTATCACCAGATTCTCTTGCAAAGCTCATACTGATTCGAGATCGTGTTTGACAGAAGAATGCAAGTACAGACTGATAGAAGAAGATGCAGACACAAAGCTTTGATTGTAGTGGTCAGGTCACACTCTTGGTGATGGAAAATGTTCTGGGTATAAATACTCAGTTTTGATATTTTTTTATGGTCGATGGTAGAGGAAAGCTCCTATATTGTAAATTTTTAAATGAAGCTTCTGGTTCTCTATTTATGCATTGTAATCTAAGACTTCTTGTTTAATGACAATCAACTTACTTGCTCCCTCTTGTTTCCCTCTGATAGTGAAATAGTGCATGATTCAATGATTCACGTGAATTATTGTGACTGTATTATGATGAATGTTTGATAATAGTGATGTTATAATTCCTTTCAGTTTCTTTGAGATTTGAATTCAAGAAGATCTTGTGTTTAATTTTTTCCTCCTGGGCTGCTGGAAGACCTGATGTCTGCGACAGACCTCTACATTTTTCTCACCAAAGTCTTCCTCCTACTCACCTTTACTACAACCTTCTGACTGAAGTTAAACTAAGACCTCACCTGCTTGTGCATACCAGTCCGATTTTCTGAGTTAAGACGATATTTTCTGGAGACTGTGCCCATTTGACCTTTTTATAACCAACCTGTGACATAAAAATCTGATGGTTACTAGGATTACCTTCGATGCAATCCGGAGGTGACTTCTAGTGCTAACATTTATGGCCCCATTTTCGGGGACAAACTTAAGATTTTCCTTGGGTAGAATGACAATGAACTTCTAATTCTAAGGGTGCATCAGAAATTAGAACCTTTGAATACTACACTTGCAACAGGAGACTCCACTGAGGTGACTCCACTGTTTTAGGGTGGCTTCTTATGGCTACACCTGGTAGCCCTTGGTAGAACACAATGATCATATCTGGTCTTTGATGGTGAACAAAGGCCAGACACATTCCTACTTCATATCATTCACCCGATGACTCCATGGTTAAAGGATCAACTGGTGACTCCACTGGTTCAAGATGAAAAAAATTATGGCTCGGAGGTTTTCTCCTTTTAATTTTTTTGTTGTTCCTGGTTTTCCTAATGTTGTCCCTACTATGGATGAATGGGGTGATTATTTTCCCATATTTAGAGAACGTAAAGAGGACAACCTTGCTTGGAATCTCCACGAGTTTCATGAACTCATGCATCAATGGGAGATACATCATGAGGATGTTTTAATGAAGATGTTCATGTTCTAATTGGATGGGGATGAATGTGAGTGGTATCAATCCTTTCCCTTTGCTAGCATCTCCTCCCTGAAACAGTTTCATGCAGCCTTTAATAAGCATTTTCAAAGGTATTATTCCTTTGAGTTAATCTGTCATAATTGTTGTGAGAAATGTGAAGGCCATGATCAAGATATGGTTGTGTCTAATGAAGGCTGTGAGGATGCGGACCATGAGGAAGATGAAGATTCTTTTGGTGAAGTAATGGAGCTGGTAAAATCTCTCTCTGCCAAACTAGAAATGTTGGAATCTGAAGAAAGCACAGAGGATTTTCTAGTCCTTGAGGCAGATGTTCTTGGCAGCTCTACTGAGGATGATAGTGAAGATTTCATAGCTATAAAGGCCTTGCATTCTGCTCCTGAGGTGCCTGCTGTCCCTAGATTTGATGATTATTTGGATGAAGAGAAACAAAGCGCTACATCGTAGTTTGCTGACCAGAGGGGCAATCAGACTGTATATGACAGCTACGAATCAGATTCTGAGGTGGATATGCAGGATTCATAAGAGAATACAATAGTTCCTTATCCTTTATTCATTAAGGGAAAGCATTGTGAGAAAATCTACCATCCTGAGCAACATGATGAAGAGAAGAGATTTCCCACGAGTCCTATTTATGATGATTATGAATATGACCCTTGGGAGAGCCAAGAAGAAGAACCAAAAGAACCATAGGAGCAACAAAAGGGGTGGTTTATTTCCTATCTAGAGCATGTTAGTGAGAAACCATCGTCTGGGAGCAGTCAACCTGCATCAACCTCTCACCCACCTTCGCTTGCCAGAGACATCCAACAATTTTTGAGCAGTTGTGTAGCAGAGAAGGTTGCATGTTACCAATTTTTGGGACGTAGCCTCTTGGCCTACGAGCCTGTGAAGGAATACATGGAGTTGTATTTCCTTCATGTTTTGAAGCCGCCCAGCTTTATCCTGGCCTTAGCATTAGGAGGAAAGCTGAAGTATGTGACAGTTCTACTATCATGGTTGCATTATCTGTTATCAATCATCGACAGAGTGAAGGATCTTCCAGTTAGGAAGTTACTTGAATGGATATGGTGGAAGTTTTCTTTCACTTAGCATTGTGTAAAAACCAATTAGTTTAGGACTGTATATAAATAATATCCTTGGAGCATGTGTGTTTATTTTCGTTTTTACTTATCAACTTTTATTACTCAATAGGGTGTTTTGAGATTGACTCCATAGCCCAACAAAAGGCGACTAAAACTACAAAAGGAGATCTTAGAGCCTTGCAGGGAGGACTCTATCCCCCATGGAGCCTAATGTTATCACATATAATTGTAAGGGGGTGTTTTCCCTAAGGATTTGGCCCTTGGTCATTTAAAAACCCACCATATGAATTTTATCCAAAGTCGAGGTGTATGAAGGCGGGGGACAGGTGGCAACAGATCAAGATTTTGCTGACTCATGGATCAGAAAAGTCAAAGGGCAGAGTCATGAGGACTTGCGAAATGCGAAGTCACGATGCGATCTGGGTCATCCATTACAGAAGGACATGTGGCGTAGGATCAACATGGAGAACGTTGTTTTGGAAAGGCTCAAGTGATAAATGCCGATAGGTGAGGTCTCGAAATGCCGATGGCTCGAGGTCCTGAAATGACGAGGTTTCGAGTTCCTGATGGTTCGAGATCCAGAAATGCCGATCTTCACCTGGGTTGTTCGATTAAAGGGGATGTGTGGCACATGATCCAAGAGATCACAATTTCATGACTCAGAGGTTTGAGCATAGAGCACAATGTGAGTTCATGAAATGTGAAATCGTGACACTCTTGAGAGTTGGGCCCATGATCACAGCCCATGGTCATATGGAAGCAGGGCCATAAAGAAGGGGAAAGGCCTATCGAGCAATGAGCGGTTGGGATTGTTTAAGGAAATGATCCTGGTCATCAAGATCAAACAAAGTCTAACCGTCGATCTAGATGGGTCATTTCATGGGATCGAACATTAGGATATTTGAAATAAAGGGGAGTGAGGAATCCTGATAGGTGGAATCCTAAAATTTCATATGGGGGATACGTAAGTTCATGACCCAAGGTCGCGTGGAGCGATGGATAGGAGTTGCACCAAGGGCCAAAATCACTCTTTTTGGTCTCATCAGAAGATCTGCATGGTTTCGAAGCGTTGGAATTGACTTGAAGGAGTCTTGAATGTCTCTTGGAGCATTGATGGGTGTCAGGCTCCATCCCGATACCGATGCAGGTAGTTAATGGAAATAGGGGAGGTGGTTGAAACCTCATCTCACCCCATAAATGAAAAGCATGGAAAGATGGTCGTGTAGGAAGATTGTCAGCCAAAAGTTCCCTTGTCATTGGATTCTCCTACAAAGCCCATACTAATTTGAGATCGTGTTTGACAGAAGAATGAAAGTACAGATTGACAGAATAATATGCAGATGCAAATCTTTGATTGTAGTGGCCAGGTCACACTCCTGGTGATGGCAATTGTTCTGGGTATAAATACTCAATTTTGATATTTTGTTATGGTCGATGGTAGAGCAAAGCTCCCGTATTGTAAAGTTTTAAATGAAGCTTTTGGTTCTCTAGTTATGCGTTGTAATCTAAGAATTCTTGTTTAATGACAGTAAACTTCCTTGCTCCCTCTTATTTCCCTCTGATACTGAAAGAGTTCATGATTGACTGATTCACGTGAATTATTGTGACTGTATTATGATGAATGTTTGATTATAGTGCTGTTATAATTCCTTTCAGTTTCTTTGAGATTTGAATTCAAGAAGATCTTGTGTTTAAGTTTTTCCTCTTGGGTTGCTGGAAGACTTGATGTCCATGATAGACCTCTACTTTTTTCTCACCAAAGTCTTCCTCCTACTCACCTTTACTACAAACTACCGACTGAAGTTAAACTAAGACCTCACCTGCTTGTGCATACTAGTCCAGTTTTATGAGTTAAGACAATATTTTCTTGAGACTATGCCCATTTGACCGTTTTATAACCAACCTGTGACATAAAACTCTGATGGGTACTGGGCTTACCTTTGTCACAATCCGGAGGTGACTTCTAGTGCTAACATATCCCATTCAAGTTGCCTTTCAAATATCTCAACGAGTTCTTCGACATGGAGACATTTTCATCATCATTTGAGAACATCAATCTTTATTGGTAAAAAGATCCACCTGGATCAATCCTCCCCACTGAGGAGCTTTTGGACCACCAATTTTTTTTATTTATAAAGTGAGGATATTGTTTTATTTGTATGATATCCATCCATTGGGCTTTGATAGTGAACATTTGTCTCATCAAAACAATTTGTCCAACAAAGATGAAAACTGCCATAGCATTGTTGACATAATCAATCATTCTCTCACTTTCACAAACATTTGTATTCACTGTCGCAACTACTAACCATACACAACAGACTATCAGTAAAAATGAACAAATAGTTGCTAATGGAAATGAATCAATAATATGATTTCTCTTATTAACATGAACATCATTAACCAATGGATCTATTTCACTCTCAACCATGGGTTGTAAGATTGTATCCTTGGTGCTTGCATGTAGAAGAATATCATGTTGTAATTCCTGTGAATCATGAAACACTTTATCGTATTTAGTAAAAAAATTAATTATTTCATCACTATGTTTAGGATCACTCTCTTCCTCATCTTTTATAGACCTGAGTGATAGATTCTTGCTTGCATTTACTAGCCTTTTATCTATCCTATATTCACAAGAGAAATACCAGTATTCATATGATGATCTCGTACAATATATTCAATTTCATCCTTTGTAAAACAATATTTGTTTTCTTCCCTGTAGAAGTTATCCTTTCTTTCATACAAATAAGGGATTCCCAAAACAATTCCAAAAATATCAAGTGGTATGACATCTAATTTTACCTCATCAAAGAACTTAGAGATGATTGCAAATCTAAGTTTACATTTTTTGGTTACTTGTAGTTTAACATTGTCACGTATCCATCCTAAAGGATATGGCTGTAGATGTGGCTTAGTTTCAAGTCCCAATATTTTAACAACCTCTTCAAAAATGATATTTTCTTGTGAACCACTATCAACAAGTGTATCAATATTTGTATGATTTGAAATGATTCTTATATGAAAAAACTCATTTTGTTTCCTTTCATCATGCTTAATATTAGAAGATAAAACATAAGAAGAAGTGATAGAATGATAAAAAAAAGATATACCTTGTATTCCCATGGCTATGATCATGGATTCATCATTTGAATCTGATCCCAGATCCCATAGGATTATAGTTGTGGTCTTCTTATTAACTTTCCAATTCTGGAACCACTTTGGCTCTAGTTCTGGATGACGTTTCCAACACTTATCATCATCATGTGCTTCCTTCTTGCAATATGAACATAAAGGCTTCTCGTCTTCCTTCACTGTGATTGTCCATTTCAGTTTCTCCTTTTCTTTCCTCTTGCCTTCCTTTGATTGAATTGAATACTTTGAGAAACTATCATGAAAAATTCCTTCCACTTGATTCAATATGAGTTGCTTGTGCAAAAAATTCATCAAAATTAGTTGGATTAACCATGAGGATAGTATGTCGAAGATAACTATGAAAGCCACCAATATACTTGAGAAGAGTTTGTTACGTATATAAAGAAATACCCAAAGTTAAAGCTTTCTTTCTGAACTCTTGAGTATAACTTTGAACACTTTGTCCTTTAGCTTGCCTTAAGTTTTTCCAATCCATTATTGCTTGTTGTATGTATCCTAATGGATAAAATTACTTCTTTATTGCAACCACAAACTCATACCAAGAAGAAATTGGCTCTTTGACTAGATCAAAGCTGTGCCTCCCAGTTGAAGAGTGGCTAGTTGAATCTTTGCATTGTCATTAATAATTTTCTGAATCCTGTAATAGACTTCAAGTTGACTGATCCAATTATCCAACTTTTTTGCATTAAGTTCACCATCATAATTTGAAAAATCAAACTTGACATCGATTTTCAATAAAGTCAAATCATATGAAGTTTTCTTAGAATGCTTCTTGAAGGAAGAACTTCCACTCAAACTAGAAGTAGAGGATGACGGGGACGAAGGAATCTAGGAGGGTCATCACCACCTCCTTTTCCTTCAAAATTTCCAAATGGACTACCTTTTTTGGCCTTATTTCACTCGTGGTGAAACTCTTCCACCACAACTTTCATCGTCGTGAACGATTCAAGGAAATCCACCTCAAAGCCAAAAGGATTTCCTTCTTTTGGAAACAAGATTTCTTGTCTTCAGAATACATGTCCAATTTTTGGATTAACTTCTTCAAGCAATCCTTCACCATGTTTGAACTTGAGCCTGGTTAACATTCACCCTTGAAAATTCTGTCAAAACTTGCTCTAATACCAAACTTGATTTGAAATTACTGATTTGATTGCAAATAATTATAAGTGTGAATTTTCTTAACTCAATTTTGAAATCACTTAATGAACAATTAAAAAGGATGAATTGAATAAAATAATAAAATAAAATAAAAAGACAAGAAAGTAAAAGGTTGTTAACATAATTCACCCATCTTGGGCTATGTCTCAGGGTCCACTTCCAATGAGTAACCTCTCCATTAAGATGAAAAATTCTTATTGCATCAATTTTGTCTCCAGCTTGCAACCAAACTTGTCTTGAGGTCTGCTACAACAGTAGGGGGTTTCCATAAAACCACTTCCTACTCTCGGGTTGCCAAGAAATGGCCTAAAAAACTCTCTTCTTAACATTACATAGGAAAAACATCTCCATAATTATAAATTTGTAGCCAATCCTTTCAAGCGCTATGACTATGGACTAATGGTAAATTCGTTTGGTTATATAATTGATGTTGTGGGGTCAAACCTTTGCCCACTGGTATTTTATGGATCTGGAAGTATATGCAGTTTAAATATTACAATGTTCATTTTCTATAACAAGTAATTTGTTTGGCGTATTGGTTAATACATTCTAACTGTTGGGCAGAGGTCACGGGGTCAAACCCACAGACTGTGTACTTTTGGAGAGGCGATAGAATTTGAGGGTGAAATATAAGTTTACCACTATCCATTGTAAGTGACACCGGTGGCACAACGATAAGATGTTATGCTTGTTTTGTAGAGGTCATGGGTTTGATTCACCACCCGATCCTTCTGGGGTTGATAATCCCCTTTTGGGAAAAATGAGACTGCCGCGTTGCGACCTTTGATTGGTCCATGTGGTGTCCACATACCCTGTATAGTTAGCTGTCACTCCCTTCTGCCACATCAACCTTCCACATCAGCATATGTACCATCCATTCATCCTACCACACCAACATCCATACCATCCAATCATCTTGCCACATTAGCATCTGTACAACCTAGTCAACATGTGACATTAAAATCCATACAATCTAGTCAATATTCCACATCAACATCTATACTTCCACCTTTTCAGTTTATATTGCCATGTGTCCTATCCATAATACCACGTGTCTTATCTGTACTGCTAGATGTCTTATCCATACTGCCACATGTTAGTCCCTGATGATGGCACATGCCAACGTTGTCATCCCTTTTTCCTATTTGGACAAAACTTCATAACACAATAACTTTCTCACATGATGTTCATTTGATCATGTTCAAGTTGCAATGGAAATCTCTCGATGATCTCTTCGACATGGAGACCTTTTCATCAACATTTTAGAACATAATTTTTTATCGGTCAAAAGGGATCAACAAGAAACAAATGAAATTTTGTTCACGGCATAAGGTCGATCATAATTCAAAACAATTTCAGTCAACAGAGCTGGTGGACCAATTGAAACATATATCAATGGATTAATCAAATCAGAGGTCGATGGTCTATTCAAAACATGAATAGAGTTTGAATTTCCAGTTGAAGGACTGAAAAAAAGGAACAAGAGAGACAGAGTCAGAGAAGACATCAAAGGGATCATCCTATAGCAATCCAGAGCGGGCATGAAACAAATTGATGCCAAAATAATTCTCATCAAACCATACATTTAGTCTGATAATGATTTACCATTTGACAAGATCAAATAGTTGATAGGCCTTAGACTCTTCAAAGTAGTTCATCATGATGCAAGAATGACTCTTTGTATCCAAATTATTTCTACAATCATCGAAGATATGAGCCCACGAAACACATCCAAATACATGGAGGTGGACGATTGAAGGATTCTTTCCACACCATCATTTGAATGGAGTCATGTAATGAACAACTTGAGTCAATATGCGATTAAGTAGATAGTTTGCACAATATACCGCTTCATCCCAGAAGTGAGGAGGTAGATCTTTGGCCTGCAAAAGATATCTATCCATTTCAAGTAACGTCTGATTCTTGCGTTATGTAAAGCAATTTTCTGAGGTGTGTGAGGGACTAACCACTTACATTCAATACCAAATAGAACCAAGTATTATTCAAAAGTTCTATTTACATACTCACCACCATTGTTTGATCTCAGGAACTTGATGGGTCAACCACATTGCTTTTCAACAAAGGCTCTGAATTCTTTGAACTTTTCAGAGAAAAGATTCCTATTATTTAGAAAATAGACCAAAGTGAAAGGAGAGAGATAATCACTAAAGGTCAAAAGATACCTTACACCTTCCAAGGAAGGTAGATTGATGCAACAAACATCACTGTGAACTAGATCTAGGAGTTTTTGTGCTCACCACACTTTTCCAGAGTCAAAAGGTACCTAATGATTCTTACCAAACACACAACCTTTACAGACTCCTTCAGGGGGAAACACTTTAGGTAGAATGCTAAGAACCAAATATCAATATAGCATAGAAAAACCTCAGAAATAGTACTCAACGCCTTGAAAAAGAGATAATTTCAGATACTAAGCCTCTTCGAGGGGGCAACCTCCTTTTACCCCACTTAAATGTTCAAGTACAAGATGATTCAAAATGAAAATGTCTCCTTGGTATATATAGGAGAATAGGAGGTATAATTACAACTAATGGCCTAAAGCCAACATAAATAAAATAACATTACTAATATAATATGCCCCAATTAAGGGGTAATGAGCCAATATTAGGGATTAACATGCCCCTCCCCTTGAGACAAGTGTTGTCCGCAACGCTTGAGTAACTCTGGATGCTTCTGTATAAAAGACTCATCCTCCCAAGTGGAATCTTCAGTCGGTAGTTTCCTCCATTTAATGAGATACTCTGAAATGGATCTATTCCTCAGCTGAAAAATTCTTGTGTCAGTGATGGCTTCAGGCTCCAATATGATTTTTACTTCCTCGTCAAGTTTTGGCAATATAGTTTGAACTGGGATCTTTTTGCCTATAACCTTCTTTAAGCCTGAAACATGGAAAACTGGGTGTACTCGTGAAGATGTAGGCAACTCCAATTTGTATGCCATAGTGCTAATCTTTTGCAACACCTTATAAGGGCCATAGTAATTTGGTGATAATTTATTATCCTTCTTGGCTTGCTTGAGGGACATCTGTTTGTATG
>JASDQU010501940.1:51960-69653 GCA_032191745.1 Picea mariana
GTGATTGAGTCCTTGCCATCAAAATTCCTCATATCGATCTTAGGAACGTGGTTGGTCTTCAAACAAAAGTTGGAGTTTCTCCATTCTTGATTCACCTTCCTTGTGTCCTCATCATGAATTTCATGGGATGCATTTTCATTTTCAGGTGTCTTCTCTGTTATGAAATTTTTCAATACTTCCATGATCTCCCTTTTTAAACCCTCCATCATCTCTTGTAGTTCATCTTTTGTTACTATCTTCTTTTGTAAATCATTTATGTACCGACGCATTTCTTCACCTTCATCAAGAGTCCAAGTAAGATTGTCTGGAGGCTTATTTGGTGTAGAAGTTCCCTTTTTTGGTGGCATGTTGGCCAAGTATCACTTTTGAACCTTGATTTTGAGGTGGTTCTGCTAGACAATCTTTCTTCTGTTGTATCTCCCAAGTTTCGGCCCTTCTAGGTATGAAACTTTCTTTTATGTAGTTCTCTAATATTTCTTCTCTGCAAT
The DNA here is from genome assembly GCA_032191745.1 of Picea mariana. Taxonomy (NCBI): domain Eukaryota; kingdom Viridiplantae; phylum Streptophyta; class Pinopsida; order Pinales; family Pinaceae; genus Picea; species Picea mariana. The sequence goes on from JASDQU010501940.1 coordinate 52,449, forward strand.
GCCATAGGTATGATCAAAATTGGATGTGTCAAGTGGAATTTATGGTAACTTGCCCACAACTTTATGATTTTTGGCCTTTCCAGGAGATCTCACTTGTATAGCATGCCCTGCACAAAATAATTGATATAAAATTCTGAAACTCGTACCAGAACTACTAAAGAATGTCCATGATCCAATGAAACTAGTCCCACTCAATTTGGATACTCTAGGAAGGAGTTATGATTGTTTTACCTGGAACACCTTCTTGAGACTAGTCAATAGGACTAGTTAGATACCCTATATTACACAGAGTGTATCTACAAATTTAAGATGACCCAAAAGCTGAATGTTTTACCACAGATACCTTACTAATTTTTGTGAATAGCCTCCAAATTTCAGGTCTAAAACATCACAAAAAACCTTTTATAGCGAAAATTCCGCAATGACTCAGTTTAGGATGATTCCATAACCCTATCTTGCACAGGCTGTATCTCCGAAAGTATAAGGCTTCAGGAGCTGAAATTTGAACCCAACGTACCTTGCTTTGTCTACTAAATATCGTCTAAGTCGTTCCTTCAGAAACATTGTAGAAAAAAAGTTATAGCAAAAATTCCAAGGTGTCTCAGATGTAGCAGCGAAACCCCAAGACCTTGAGCTCTGATACCATATGTTAAGAACCAAATATCAATATAGCATAAAAAAACCTTAGAAATAGTACTCAACGCCTTGAAAAAGAGATAATTTCAGATAATAAGCCTCTTTGAGGGGGCAACCTCCTTTTACCCCACTTAAATGTTCAAGTACAAGATGATTCAAAATGAAAATGTCTCTTTGGTATATATAGGAGACTAGGAGGTATAATTAAAACTAATGGCCTAAATATGACATAAATAAAATAAAATTAATAATATAATATGCCCCAATTAGGAGGTAATGAGCCAATATTAGGGCTTAACATAGAACAACAACCATGTTCTGAGTTTCCATCGATTGTAGACTTTGAAAATTCAGGTGTCTGTTGTTCATGCCAAGTTCGAATTCTCTCATTAGTGTGAGAAACAAGATAAGTTTGTTTGCCATTGGGTCAAGTTGTGTCATAGAATTTATACAGACTATCCTTTAGGTCGAGAAACCCTCCAATGACAATTGACCAACCTTTCTTCAAGTCTCTAACAAAGAACTGATCTGGCCAAAATTCTACAATCTTACCTATTTGTGTTAGCTAGGAAACAAAGAATAGATTGGAACTGATATTTGGCACATGATAGACATAGAAAATTATTCTATGTCAATATGAAATATCATGCTGACCAACAATATCGAGAGAAAAATCATTGGAAACATAAATCTTCCTCTCCGTGGCGTCATTCAAGAACATGAACAAGGAAGCATCCTTGGCCATATGATGAGTTCAACTAGAGTTGACTACCCATTCAATCTGCATAGAATGAGACAACAAGGCTCAAGAAGTTCCAAGTTGGAAGGTGAAATTATCAGCGGGTCAATGAACAATGAACACATCTCCTTCAAGGAATTTAAACTTATCCTCTAAATTGTTTCTCTTTTCTTAGCAAACTTTATCCACATTTATATTCTTTCCATAGTACTAACATGCATTCTTCTTTCGACTTTGATAGGGTGCATCTATTTTCCCTTTATGTTTCTAGCTATGACATCTAGGTCTTTGTGTAGGGGTATCAAACCATCCTCTTTCCCTGTGAATCAAATTGTTATTTTCTTTGACCAAGTGAGATTGATGTTTACCACCAAGCTTTCTTTCTTCAAGCAATCTGTGCTGATCAATAATCAAAATACCATAGAAATATTCAAAGGTGTAATCCTTACCATATTCCTTGTGCACCTTCTAGTTGGTGTGGAAATTCAAGACGAACACATCGAATGATGTTCTCAAATTCATGAAGACTAGCTCGATGAGTTGTCCATCTTTCTTTTGATAATTCCTTCCACATTCACCCATCTTCAACCGGAGTTCCTTTACACGTGTCAGACTATCCTCATTATTGTTGAAATTCTTCTAGACTTGATGAGGAGATTCGATTCCACTAAGGTGAAAACAAATATCCCACAAGATATAGGTCGTGATGACCCCCACAACCTCATCCTTTTAGCCATAAAAAATGAAAATTTCCTAATCGTTTATTGGATATGGAATCATAGTCTTCGTATACTACCACAATCATGTACTCTTCAATAGGGTTTCCATGTATGGTGCGTATACTACATAATTTGATCCATTCATAATTAAAATATCAATCTTTGAAGACATCTTCGATACATAGACACAAATGTTTTGTTTCAATAAGTTCCAATCGACAAACCACTAGATCAGAGTCAATCACACAACATATCTCACTAAGCAAGGTTTGTGGATAATAGGTGAGGTTTCAAACCATCATCTCTGATACTAGTTGGGAAATATGGTGGAACTTGTTATGAAATAGACAAACAATTCTGCATATAATTAAAGAGGGAATAAAATTTCGAATATAAAGATGGTGTCTAAAGACATCATTACAACACTTAAGAACAACACACTATGATCATAACATCACAATGCATATTGGAAATTGATATCACCATGATCATAATGACCCGTGGGGTTTTCTATTTATATCCTTAATATCTAACCAACTTCCATGAAATTGGGAGGATATTATCCACATATAACCATCGGTTGTTAGAGTTGACTCCATGAAATCCACACTGTCTAGTCGACTCGAAACGGATGCTCGAGCTAACCGTACATACATCCAACTTGTAGTCGAATCCTTAGATGGTTGATCCACTAACTGACTATCTTTGATTGCTGGTTGATTATCCGATTGATAAACTTGTCGACTACTTGACCGACTAATGCAGAGATCTGGTCAATCACTCGATTGACTGTTTCTAGATGTAGGTCAACCACCCGAATGACTGTTTCTATATGTAGGTTAACCTCCCAAATGACTAAATCTAGGAGAAATGTGATGAACCATCAGGTCTTGTCTTTCCAACACTATATAACACGAATGTCGTAGAAATTGGAGGAATTGAATTCAAGTGAATCAATAGTGAGAATTGGGCACAAAATTTCATTAAAAATGCCTTTGCTCACAATTTTGGGTAATGATTAAAGTGCATTCCGGTCAACCTCCCGAACGACTGAATCTAGGAGAAATGTGATGAACCATTAGGTCTTATCATTCCAACACTATATAACATGAATGTCGTTGAAATTGGAGGAACTGAATTTAGGTGAATCAATAGTGAGAATGGGGAACAAAATTTCATTAAAAATGCCTTTTCTCACAATTTTGGGTAATGATCAAAGTGCATCCCCCCCCCCAAAAAAAAACCAAAAACAAAAGGCTAACTATATGTTTTGTAGGATCAAGATTCCAACGCCACTTATGGAATCAAAATCCGAGGCCCAAAAGTGCTAGGACGATCACCAAGGATTTCTCACTAGGCCAACCTTGTTAACCATGAAATTATTTGAATGTTTGAATGAAATGGTAAGTTATCCCACTCGAAACATCTCCCTATTCTCTTCACATCACAAAAAATGACACCTCAATTGGAATTCATATGAGTAAGTTCTATGTCTTTGAAGTTATGCTTGATTGTGTTAACCCCCTTGTCAACACTGCTAAACATTGACTAACATTTTTTGAACTGCATGAAAATTGTTTAAAAAAGAAAAAAAATAAATGTTTTAAAAGGGAAAAAGGATTTTTTAATTTAAAAAAAAAAATACAAATAAAATGATTTTTTTTTTAATAAACAAATGGTTTTAATAATAAATTAAAGGGGGGGGGTTTCATTGGTTAAATAAAACATGATATGGATGGAGGGGAGGGGAGGAGGGAACAACCCACACACCCCCCTTTCCAACTAACCTTTTATAATAATAATAATAATAATCTATTTTTAAGGTCACAGCCAAGCCAGACACCAAATTGGTGTATGAGATCCCCTTGTTTGTGGGACAAGGGACCCCCTCCGCCCAACAATTTGACTGGTAAAGTATATATAGGTATACATACCCTACCCCCCTCTATATTTGAACTTATATATTTTAAACCCTTTGCATATGGGCACACATCCATTTCCATGTTTGAAAAACCTTTATGTTATAATCCTTATGAAATTACACTCATCAACATAAAATTGCTAACCAACTCCTGATACACGATGCCATAAAATTGCTAACTAACTTCCGATATAGCAGCAAAAAATGTGGGTCCACCTTGGATATAGCATAAAAAAAAATGGTCCACCTCCGATATAGCGACCAAAAACATGGGTTCACCTTTGATACAACACCATAGAATAAGGTTTTCAATGTCGATGTGAGAAAAGGAAAACACATGCATGAATGGAGTTTTAATGAAATGGTGGGTGATGTAATAAAAGTTTTTTTAAATATTCAAATAGAGGTGAAGTGAGAGGGAGGCTGGCGTGACCCATTCCACCCCTTTTCTTATGATAATATGCAGAGTAGGAGGGGAGGGGAGGGGGGCTCGCATCCATTAATCCCACCTCGCCCCATTTTTTTTAATTAAAATTTATCCTTTGTTTATATTTAGAACAAAACTTACTTCTAAACCTAGAATTAAACCATTGCACAACCAATTGACCCAATTCCATGCCCAATGCACCAATCATTGAAACAATGTTCAATATATGACACAATAGTATTGGAACATGGTTTAAACTTTGACACATGGCATGTCAACAGAAGATCCACTTTCACCCCAGACACACCATGTTTCAGGGGTCCTCACACATCTTTTTACACCGAACAATCAATCGTATTTTGGACATAACTTTTTATTCTGATACCCATTTCATGCGTTCTTTATACATTTGGAAAGGTATTTATGAGATATATAACTCCAAATTTATATGATCCAGAAGATTCCTCACCAATTTTTCATAATTTTTGGGATTAAACTTTGGCACATTGTCAACACCCCGAGAGAACACAGTTCTTCAACCAAGATCAGAGGGACCAAGAACTGAACTTAGGGAAGTATATATGAACTCTCATTTAACTATATTTTCAGTTCTATAAGTTTAAATGCATGTTATTGAAAGTATATTTCGATATTATACTATGGCCACTCATCTATTGCATGTTGAATGGTGCCATGTACCAACACTAAAAGAAGATTATACTGAACAATATGGATACGCATTGTGTGAGAGAAGAAAACCATGAAGACACAATTGTTATACATCAGAACAAGGAAGAATCCACTAGTACAAAACAATACTCTCGGAAATGTGATCTAGAACAAACCATGATAGAGCAACAACAACAACACTATATCAACAACATAGGAGCAACAAAAGGGAATCAAGCCCAAATGGTAGATGAAGAAGTATGAATCTCATGATGGTTGAATATGAAACATAGAGGCAGGAGAGATTCCCAATGTATAGATCAATCATCACATTGTGTGAGGTGCACTATGGTCAAAATATATGATGTCCCACCAACACTAAAAGACAAATTAGAAATGTAAATACATATGATGTATGATAAATATTAAATTATAAGCATTTCTACTTTCATTATTATATCATCATTACAAAGAGGATAAGGAAAAAAGTTTGTAAATGGAAGGTCAAGAGTTGAGAAGGAGGAAGGCCAACAATCAAGCTAAATTTCAATAAACAAGGGGATTGTATCCAAATGGAGGGATTTTATCTCTTAGGGATTTCATGTACTATTGCTTAAAATTTTAATGAGGAGAATCTTGCTTGGCCAAGTTATTTTATGAAGAACTCTGATTCTTCTGTTGCAAATGTGTGTATTATTCTGCTGCATTTTACTCAACACTTGGGTTTTGTAAGGATGTACTTCGTATTAAATACTATTCTTATGTATGATTGGATGCATTCTTATTTCTATTCTTCAAGGAATATTTTTCTAAATATGTGAACATAAGAATGCAAGTAATTGTTTAAATGCTAGAATATTATAGGTTTGCAGTTATTTATTCATATTCTTGTCTCTGCTCTATGTGAACTATTTCCTAGGCCTTTGACATGAGCACATCTAGTTTTATTTTTGATTTCTAGTTACCTTTTCTGTCTGGATGCATGCATATTATATTAGTTGAATCTCATTCTTTATATTAGAAACATTCATTGGTGGACCAAGCCGAAACCAGTAAACCCCAAACCAAAAATGACCATTGGGCCAAAATCCTGATGGGTTCCCTATTCCAAATGGTGAGAGGTCTAATTGGGAATTCCCCTGCTATTGATAAAGGGAATTTTTCCCACGTCAATAGGAAGGTAGGACCTGCTCCTCCTCCTGATCCAACATGGACGGCTCATAAAGTTTGAGATTCTCCACATTCACTACTAAGTAAATGCACGTGTATGGGGGTATAATGAGTCTATAGGCATTATCTCCCACCTTTTCCAATACCACAAAAGGACCACATTGTAGAGCCTTGATATTATTACTAGGACCTTGTAGTCTTTCCTTATTTAGCTGTAATCATACTTTGTCTCCCACTCTAAATGTTCTCTTTTTTTATGTGCTGGTCATGTCTAGAATTGTACTTTTCCTGTGACTTCTTCAATGTCTCTTGTACTTGAAAATGGATCTACTTGATCTTATCAACAATTTTTTCTACGTTTGGTGCATCTCTTGTGAGTCCTCCCTCACTCGTCCTTGTTGTCCATATACAACATATAAGGTTGAAGGTGGAAAATATCCAAAGCAAGTTTCAAAAGGTGACTTGCCAGAATAAGTGTGGAATGATTTGTTACAAGAGTGTTGTATATAGATCATATTTTTATCCTAGGTCTTCAGATGCTTCTGATTGTAACTCCTCAAAAGTTGCACCAAAGTTCTATTGAGTACTTTTGTATGCCCATCATTCTGTGGATGGAATGTTGTAGACCTCTTGAGATTAGTATACATCTTCTCCCACAATGTAGTCCACAAGACACTAATAAATATGGTGTCCATGTCTAAGATGATGCTCCTTGGTATCCCAAAGTTAACCTAGATCCATTCAAAGAAACATTTTGCTCCTTCTTGTCCCTTGATGGTGTTTTTACAAGACATGAGAATGCACATTTTGATGAACCTTTCAAATACCATAAATAAATAGTCATGTCCCTTCCATGTGGTTGGTAAAACACCCACAAAATCCATGGAAATGCTTTCCCAAGGTCCATTGGGTATCGATAAGGGATGGTATAGACCTTTCTTCCTGTTACTAGACTTGCTGGTAAATAAAAGTATGCATCCTATAATATACTGTTCTACATCTTCTTTCATTTTGGGCTAGTACACATACCTTTGTAAGTTGGCAACTGTCTTCCCAACACCAAAATGTCCTGAGACCTTGGAGGTGTGAGCCTCTCTGACAAGTTTCAATTGTTCACCTTTAGGAACACAAAGCTTGTCGATCTTGTAGAGTAGACCATTTTGGAAATGATAGTCAGCCTTGTTGTCACCTTCTTCTATATGAATTTGGCCCTGTAGCTATTGAAACACATATTCTATGTATGCATCATGGGTAAAAGGATCCATGTGCATTAGATCTCCCAAAGTTGTAATCTTGGATGTGGGTGGTCGTGAAAGCATGGCTGCCAACTTGTTTGTGCTACCCTTCTTATACTTCATGACCAAGTGAAACCATTGTAAGAACCCCATCCATTTGTAGTACCTAGTTTGTTGTAACTTACTTTGGGCCTAGAAATACTGGAGTGACTAGTGATATTTTTGATGATGGTCTCCTTACCCATCAGATAATTCTTCCACTTTTTGATAGCTTGTATCGAGGCATAGAGATAATTATCATAGTTAGGGTAGTTGAGGACCGCCCCATGAAATAATTTAGAATGATATCAGACATGCCTTCCTCCTTGCATCAAGACTACTCCCATGACATACCCATTTGCATATGTCTCCACTTCGAAGGGATTTTGCAAGTTTGGTAGCGTGAGCAGTTGTACTTCACCGATGTTTCTTTTTAGCTCATAAAAGGCCTTATGTTGATTCTTTTTCCAGTGGAAACTTTTACTCCCCACTGTTATTTCATGGAGTGGTGTAACTACTATTGAAAATGAAGCTATTAAATTACATAAGTACTATACTGCACCAACAAAGCTCCTATCTCTTTTGCAATTTGTAGGAATTGTCCATTTCATGATGGCCTCCATCTTGGAGGGATCTATCTTGAGCTCGCCTCCATTGATCACATACCCTAGATACACCAAAGAATCCTAAGAAAACTCAAATTTCTTGATATTGGTCACTAGGTGGTGCTTCTTCGAGGTCTCTAACACCTGCATAAGATGTGAGATGTGCTCCTCCTAGGTAGCACTATAAACTAGTATATCATCAAAATAGACATAACAAATGAATCTAGATAAAACGTAAAAGATCATTCATTAGTCTCATAAATGTAGCTGGTGCATTGTCTAAACAGAATGGAATAACTAACCACTCATACAAACCTTTCCTTGTCTTGAAGGAAGTCTTCCATGTATCTTATTCTTTGACTCGTACCCATTGATATCTTGATTTAAAATCCATCTCAGTGAAGTGATTGGCATGCTGCACCTGGTCCAACAGATCATCAATCTTGGGCATAGGGTACCGATTCTTTAGTGTAATATTGTTCAAATCCTTGTAATCGATACACATTCTACAAGTCCCATTCTTCTTGGGCACAATTATGATGGGTGACCCATAATATGAGGTACTTGGTCAAATCACACCCTGCTCCAACAAGTGTTGCAAATTCTTCTTTACTTCGTTTGCTTCTAGAATGGACTGTCTATAGAACCCGATATTTGGCAAGGGAAATTCTAGCACTAATTATATTTTGTGCTCCACTTCCCTCTTATGTGGTACCTCTTAGCTCTTTAGGATCCTGGAACACTCCCCCGTATGCCTTTATCTACTCCTCCAATTCGTTTTTCTACTCCTTAGTTCACCTTTCCACGTATGTATTTACTTTTAACAACTCTTCACCAGACTGATTTTCCCTTAGGAAAATTAAAACATGTTTCTTTCTAGAACTGATCGATTTCTTATCTTGATTATCACTTACGAGGGAAATTTTTTATTTACCTTTATGCACGTTGATAATGAATGATTTCCCGTCCTTGATGGGGTGATACTGGTTGGATCTCCGCATGAAGATGACATCCCTCATATACATGTAGGGGCTTCCAAGCACTTCACATATATCCAGTGGTACTATGCCCAATTATACTTCATCTATAAAATCAACACTTACAACAAATTTAATCTTTCTCTACTTTGTTACCTTGATCTTTGTATCCTTGTTTACCCAACCTAATGGATAGGGGATAGGATGATCATGAACCTCCAATCCAAGCTTGCTGACTAGATCCACTACTGTGAGGTTAGCTTGTGAACCAGAGTCAATCAAAGCATTTATCTTGGTCTTCTTGACCTTAATCTTGATGTGGAAGAGTTTGGTCATCTCTTTCTCTTCCTGTTCATGAAGGATACTCAGATTCACCTCTGTATGCATAAATGTGCAGACAATATTTTCATCGACATTGGAAATAATTTCAACCTGAATGCTCGAATTTTTGGCTATAAGGTTATTTTTCTTTCCATCCTTCTTGTGGTTCTTCAGGTTCAGTCCTAGATGTAGTTTCTGTCACTTTTCCTCAGTGTGTTCACCAATGTTGCAATGATTTCAATGGTTGATGGGATCTTTGCACTAATGTGTAGTGGCTATTGTATTCTTATCTTTTCCCCCTTTCCATTTCTTCTTCCCCTCCGTGGAATCTCCCTTTTTCTCTTTCTTCTTAGAACCACTTGGTTTCCCCTTCTTTGGCCTATGTTTTCCAGGTAATATGCCTATATACATGCCTCATCCACTATCCTTGGCTTGAAGAGTATCACCTGCTTCCATATATTACTATGTAACCCCCCCATATAATTGAGAAGTACATTTGGGTTCTTGGGAGAGATACCCAAACTCAATGGTGTACTCCTATACACTCTTCCCCTGCCTCTACTTGAAGTAGTCCCACTAGATCCAATGGTCTTCTACATACTTGATAGGGAAGAATTGGGACTTGATGAGGGTTTTGAAGTCCTCCCACCTAGTTATTGGTGGATATTCCTCCATCCTAAGTGTTTTCGTATGGATTTCTCACTAGGTTAAAGCATGGGCCTCTAACTTCAATCTAGCAAATGAAATCTTGTGCTCTTCATCTAGATGGTGAATGCTAAAATAAAATTCTAGTTGCTACAACCAATGATTCAATTTTAATGCATATATATCACCTTGGTATAGATTTATGTCCACTTTCACTTCCATATTGAATACAGATTGTGAGGGGCTAATGATACTTGAAATTTGGTGCTCTTTCTCGGGTTCTTTCCGCAACCCCTTTTATAGGTCTTCCTGTGTTGGAATATTGGTTGTTGTCATTGATGTCAACCCTAGTCATTGGTCTTGGACCACAATATTGATGAAGGTATTTGGACATGAAGGACAATGCACATGCAGATAAAACACCCATGGATGGATAATATACATTATTTTATTTCCGGTGGTATGTGGCACATCATGTGGATCCTCATGGTTGAAGAGAAATGAATTCTTAAGATGACAAAGTGAATTGAAGAAGGAAGTACAGGTCGGACCTAAAGATAATTAAAGAAAAGAATTACAAAATAAGAAAGTGCCAGGTTGGCCCTAATGTTAAAATAAAGTGACATAAATGGTATAAATACATATCATTATGCATTCATTTTATGTACAATTTGAATTTCAAAGGAAATCATAAGTAAATAAGGCCGGATTTCAAGGGAGGATGAAGTCTTTTGGTGATGCGTTCTAAGGTATGCTATTTATAGGTCATCTTACCATTTTTGATATAATGTTTTTTCTAGAATGATTCAGATGGTGAAATTGATATAGTATTGAGAAGAAATATCAAGGTATCTGTGGTAAAAAATTCATCTCTTTATTCTCTATAATTATGGAGATACACTCTGTGGAAGATAGGGTTTTTGACTAGTCCTGAAGCTAGTCAATAAACAGGTGTTCCGGGTAAAAATGTCATAACTTCTTCATAAAGAATCCAAATGAAGTGAGACTAATTTCATTGGAAATAGTACAGGATTTAGTTTCTTGTGCGTGAGTTTCTGAATCTGATGTTAAATATTGAGTGTGGGGCATTCTGTACAAGTTAACTCTCCTGAATAAAACATAATTGAATAAGGTCTACCATTCTCTCTATAACTTCCTTTTGGGGAGGATTCAAAGAGTGAAAGTTGGAGGAGTTTTAGAGAATACATTGAGAAATATTATCTATAGTATCAGAGTATTCCAAGAATTGACAAATTTTAGAAGTTGAAGAAATCTCATGAAGCATTATCAGGTTCTATGTGATGGTTGGTTGATGGTGATGATTTAATGTAAAGTTTTATTATCTCTCATATATTATTGGGTGGAAGGAAGGGGAAAGGATGGACAGGTCAACCCTCTATTGATATTGGAGGATTGTATATTCCTCATGGATTTTTTATCCCTCCCTTTATATTTCAAAGCTGTAGCTACCTTTGGAAGTCATTACTTCCCTTGAACAATAACTATTGATTATTTCTCATATATTGTGCATGTTGTATTGGTGTAACTCTTATAATATTGTTCATTTATCATTGGATATAATTGAATGGTTTAAGTATAAGTTGAAAAAGTTTCTAAATGGTACTTGATATTGATTCACCCCCCTCTCAGTATCAACAATTGGTATCAGAGCGGGTTACCTTTAGTACAGTTTAACCCCTGGAAGGAAGATCCTAAGCAAAAATGGAAGACAACATTCCAAATGGGATTCCACCATTTGATGGAAGCAATTTTGAATACTGGAGTAATATAATGGAAATTTACTTGAAATCTTATGTGGGAGATGTTTGGTTCTCATTTTCTTTAGGATACAATGCTTTGAAGAAACCAAAGACTACAACTCAGAAGGAAGCAACAAAGAACAACAAATTGGCAATAGATACCATCCTGGATGGATTGAAAGATTCAGTGAAATCCAAGGTGGGATCATGTCAATCAAAGAGCTTTGGGACAAGCTACAATACCTTTATGCAAGGTAAGAAGCAACAGAAGAAGAAGAAGAAGTTGAAGCAAATTACAACATCTCAGATTTCAAAGAAGCAAATAGAGGTCAATTCTTTTGCTTTAATTATGAAGGAGTAGGACATGTTGAATTTGAATGTCCTCATCCAAGGATTGAAAGAGATGGCACTGAAGAAGAAAAGTACAATGAAGAAGAAGAAAATCATGAAGTAGAAATGATTCAACAAGAAAATGAGAATCTTAAAAAATTGAAGCATGTTGAGATTGAAAATAGCAAGCTCAAAGACACATATAGAAAACTAAGAAGTGAATTGGGTATTTGTGAAAAGACAATTGTAAGCTTGAAGAAACAATTAGAATACTTTGAGAAACTAAGAGAAGAAACCATTTCCTTGAAAACTATACTCGAAGAATCAAGAAGAATAGGAGAAATACATAATGTCCAAATGATGAAGAAAGAAGAAGATTGTGAGAAACTTGAACAAGAAGTTGTCTCATTGAGGAAGAGCTTAAGAAACTATCAAGTGCCAAAAAAACTAACACATCTTGGATGCATGGGTGAAACTTCATACAAAGAATATGAAAATACCAACAAGAAGGTTGAAGAAAGAGCTACATGGACAGTTGATGAGAAGTGGACCAGGATACCATAAAGAAGGAATGATTACAAAAGAGATGAATATCCAAGAAGACCTCCTACCTTTAGGAATCAAAGAAGCTTGAATCAGTATGAAGAAAACTACAAAAGAGTAGATCATTAACCTAGATGGACTACATCACAAAGAAGGTTACTTACTACCAGGTATCAAAATTTCTTTCTTGTTCATTGTTATACTTGCAAAAAATTTGGACATAAGGCAATTAATTGCAGAATCAATGAAAGGAACAAATATAAAAGAAACATGAATGGTGTAAATAGAAGATATGGAAATAATCATGGATTTGTCAACATAAGTTATAATTCATTTCCCCCAATGATGGAAACAAATATTGTATAATACAAATGTAATTATCTTGGTCACAAAGCACGAGATTGTAGATATATGAATGAAGATGTCCCTATGCTAACCATAGTATGGAGAAGGAAAGAGATTACAAACAATGAAGATTGTCGAATAGAATTGACCGCTGAAGAATGTAAAGAAGAAGATGAATGGTACATAGACAGTGGATGTTCTTCACACATGACCGAGGATCAAGACAAATTCATCAGCTTGAAGAGAAAGGGTGGAAATGTTGCATTTGTATATGACTCATATGCCAAAATACTTGGAGAAGGTGTATTATAGCTTGGAAGAAAAAATGTAAAAGCAAATAATGTCCTATTGGTTGAAGACTTGAAGTATAATATACTAAGTGTTAGTAAAATGTGTGATCAAGGATATACTCTCACGTTTGACTCACAAAGATGCAAAATCAAATAAGAAGTTTCAGGGAGATTGGTTGCAACTGCAACAAGAAGAACAAGTAACATATACTTCCTAAAACCACGAAAAATCTCCAAGGAAGAAAGAGACCATAAAAATGAAGTGTTATTAAGTGCTATATGTTCAGGGGGAGTAGCCCCAAAGAAGAGAGTTACCTTTTTCCATTAAAGTCAGGGGGAGCAACCCCACCCTTTTCCATTGATGTCAAAGGGGGAGAGAAATTGAGATCATGATGACAGGGGGAGCATGAGTGTTTTCATCAATGACAAAGGGGGAGATTGTTGGAAGATTGGTTGTTATCATTGATGTCAATCCTAGTCATTGGTCTTGGACCGCAAGATTGATGAAGGTATTTGGACATGAAGGAAAGTGCACATGCATATATAACACCCATGGATGGATAGTATACATCATGTTGTTTCTGGTGGTATGTGGCATGTCATGTGGATCCTCATGGCTGAGGAGAAATCAATTTTTGAAGATGACAAAGTGAATTGAAGAAGGAAGTACATGTCGACCCTTAAGATAATTAAAGAAAAGAATTACAAAATAAGAAAGTGCGAGGTCGGCCCTAATGTTAAAATAAAGTGACATAAATGGTATAAATACATATCATTATATATTCATTTTATGTACAAGTCAAATTTCAGAGGAAATCAGAAGTAAAGAAGGCCGGATTTCAAGGGAGGATGAAGTCTTTTGGTGATGTGTTCTAAGGTATGTTATTGACAGGTCATCTTACCATTTTCGATATAATTTTTTTTCTAGAACGATTCAGATGGTGAAATTGATATGGTATTGAGAATAAATATCAAGGTACATGTGGTAAAAAATTAAGCTATTTATTCACTACAATTATGGAGATACACTCTATGGAAGATAGGGTTTTTGACTAGTCCTGAAGCTAGTCAATAAACATGTGTTCCGGTTAAAACAATCATAACTGCTTCATAGAGAATCCAAATGAAGTGAGACAAATTTCATTGGAAAGATTACGGGCTTTAGTTTCCTGTGTGCGAGTTTCCAAATCTGATGTTAAATATTGATCGCGAGGCATTATTTACAAGTTCGCTCTCCTGAATAAACTAGAATTGAATAAGGTCTACCATTCTCTCTATAACTTCTTTTTGGGGAGGATTAAAAGAGTGAAAGTTGGAGGAGTTTCAGAGAATACATTGAGTAATATTATCTACAATATCAGATTATTCCAAGAATTAAAGAATTTCAGAAGTTGAAGAAGTCTCAGGAAGCATTGCCAGGTTTTGTGTGATGGTTGGTTGATGGTGATGATTTAATGTAAAGTTTTATTATCTCTCATATATTCTTGGGTGGAAGGAAGGGGAAAGGACGGAGAGGTAAACTCTCTCTTGATATTGGAGGATTGTATCTTTCTCATGGATTTTTATCCCTCCCTTTATATTTCTCATATATTGTGCATGGTGTATTGGTGTAGCTCTTATACTATTGTTCATTTCTCATTGGATATAATTGAATGGTTTAAGTATAAGTTGAAAAAGTTTCTAAATTTTACTTGATACTAATTCACCCCCCTCTCAGTATCAACATCATGATCTCTTGATTTCCCCTCCGATCTGATCTTTGAGTTAGAGCCTCCATCATCTTTGAATGGTTCAATTTTTCTTACAAGAGCTGCCATGAGGAGGTTCATGTCATGGTTGATATTTATGACATGTGCTTCCAACCTCTCAAATCTCTCTTCTACTGGATCTTGACGGTTGTTATGAATAGACTCGTCTTCCATGGCTAGAGTTCTACCTATTTATTCTTAAAACATTTTTTGGATCCCTATAATTTTCCACAAATACCCCAAGAAAACCTTCTCTGATACCATTATGATCTGTAAACAACCATGGATATTCCACTAGAACAATTATTCACAATAGATCTGATAAATAAAACTCAAATCTACACTATGAAGGTTAAATTCTTTTATATTCCAAAATATTTGGTTACCGATTCTATGCTTATGCATGAAATAGATAAAATGTGGAAAATAGAGAAAAGTAAAATACAATCACACACCATACACAAAATAACATAAATATTTTCTTTGGGAAACACTTGCAGGAGAAAATGAAACTAGAAGGTGAGGTTGCTTTGCTCTCTTCTTTGGTATGGAAATGATGCAAGTACAAAGCAGAAGGAGCTCTCTATGGAGTTACCTGAGACTTGTGGCCTGTTAGACTACTACAGAACACTAACCCCCTCTATTATTATCTCTAATTTTCCACTCCTAGTTTTTCTTCTTTGCTATGGAACAAAATACAATAAATAGAATGAAACCCCTTCTCCTCCTAGTGGTCTGGTATTTAAAATAGCCCGATAGTCATCTAGGGTTATGGTTTTGACTTCCTCAAACTTCAATTGTGATAAGGTTTTGGAATTTTTAGAATCTTCTTTAAATTCCTCACATGGATAGCTCTATATGCATGAGTAATGAGGGCTAGTGTGGCATCCTCTCATACCATGGTGGTCAACATGATAAGTCAACTTGCGGGAGGAATAACGTTTGGATATGAACTTCAATTGACACATGGTCTGCACCGTTGGAAAGGTATCAGAATGTAAAACACTGTCGAGGGTGTGTGCACAAGTTTTGAACACTAGAACCCCAAAAAGCTCCATTTAATGCCTCAAAATGGCTCTGAAAGGTTTCAGACCCCAATTTTCCAAATTGGGACCTACCACTAAAAATACCTTGCAAGCTTATTCCTCCATTTTTTTCGACTTTGGAAGCATTGAGATAGATGAAAAATAATATAATGATCCAATGTGGATCAACTTCATTATAACAATTGATTAAAAAAAACCCGATGTTCTATTACAATAATTGGAAGTGAGAGAGTTCCTGTTAGTATTTTTATTCTTCCACAACATACATATTGTCAATTATGCTTCTTCCATGAGGGAACTTGGCATTTATGTCCCTTGTTTGAATTCATAGTTGTACAATAATTATAGAATCTCTGTGAATGGAGATATCTTCTTATAAGATATATTTCATAGATATATGAAGTTCGTGGATCACATTTTGTATGCAACTTTTAAGTTGTATTGCTTTTTTATCCTTAAGAGGATCTGTGTAGTATCCATGTGACTAGAGAGTGATATGAGACAAATACATTTAAAATCTTTTTTTTAACAAAATAGTTGTAGCATCTATGGCATCATAAATCTTCCTTAGATTAAAATAGTTAATGAATGATTTTTTTCAATTATGTTTTTTTATCGTTAACCATAGAGATGGCATCGGTGTGAAGGAAAAACAAAAAGTCCCCATATAGTGGATGAAAAAAAAGTAATAGATCATAATAATTGACATGCTCTCGTCATTGAGAAAGTGGAAAACAAGAGTTAGTGGTCGATGAAATGTCGAGGAGAGATCGTAGTTGGTGTCAATGTTAGAATATTAAAGAGGTGGTGTTTATGGTAAAAAAAGATACACCTATTTGGAATTTCAAGTTCTATTTTTATTTATGTGTATACACCTTTAAGATATAAAATATAAAAATCATCCATGCTTGTATTCCAAATGTCATCAGAGTATTTGTTATTGGTATAAAGAAGATATCCTTTGTGTCACTATTATCTCACTTACACGTTCCATACACTCATATTTAAAATATGTGTTATTGTATTGAAAAATATAAATT